>KN716925.1:7665-18115 GCA_000816705.1 Dictyocaulus viviparus | reverse complement strand
AACAACTTTATTGACAGAATAGAACAGAATAGAATAGAGGCAAATTGTTCGAGCCGTAGGAGGCGGTCGATAACGATAACGGTTTACAGAAGGTTGTGTCCAAGTTTTTTTTTCTCTTCTTGTGGTAGGTTCAATGGGTTTTTATACGAGAGGAAAAAGTAATATGTGCATGAATCAGGATTCTGTGCCAAACTATTTTCCGTTTTCCTATAAATTATTAGAAATGAACGTTATGAAATTACACTAATTACAATGAATCAGAAGCAATCAAAGCCTAATTGACATTTTCTACGGGTCATGCGTCATATCATAACATTCTATGTTTTGTTTTGCGCTATCGAGAAGGCTAATGTACAATTACATTAATCATAGGACTACAGAAAGTGTGCTTGTTCTGTACAATTACAGAAAGAGGTCAAGGGCTTTTCCATTAATTAATCTCTTCTCAGTAAAAAAAAATATTAGTACTTTTTTTTATTCATCTATATATTTTTTGTATTTATTTATATTATTTAATCAATAATTAAAACTTGTTCTCTTTTTATAAGGACCAAAGCGAATATTTTTTTTGTTGTTTGTTTTTTTTAAGTCAAAATAGCTTTAAATGACCGACAATACTTAGGTCTATGACGGAAAATAGTCAGTAAAAGTAATATTGATTGATTAGATCAAATATTTTCGAATCATTCCTGTACTAAATCGTCATATATTTGTGAAAACCTTATTAGAAGAATATTTTTATAGAGGACCATCGGTCTACGACACTCGGTCGACATGGGCTCCACGTTTACTAGCAGGTGTCGTGGTGAGCGTTGCCGTATACAATGTGATACAGTTCGCTGATTTAGAGGTAGAGTGAATTAGGATGAGGTCCTTCCCTCAAACGAATCCTATACGTACAAGTAATATCTTGAGTAGAAGGCAGTTATTATTAAGATACTAGCTTTTTTTATGTCTTATAAAATCAACATCAAAGTAATGTGCCTCAATATATGCGAGTCAAGTTGCTTTACTGACATTATAATTTTTTCTCCAATCCATATTTTCCTCGTTCCTCAGGCTTCTGTTATAATATTTGATTTAGCGAACGCAAAATAACCTCAATTGTCCAAGATCGATCGTAATAATTTTTAATATTTAATAATAACTATACTGTATAAATTACCAATTTCATATTTTCAATTGCTCAGTGAGAAAAAACTTTAAATTTTTATTAAATGCTATTAATATATCTACGTGAACATAGTGGTAAGTAGTGTAATTGTACTGAACAAAATCAAATTAAGGAAGTCTGGTTCGCTTCCACTCTCGAGCCCACGAAGCCTCCTCTTTTCTTTGAGGGTCGGCATATTATAGTATCGGAGAGATTTGAGGAAGATAAACAGCACTGATCTAGAAAACACTAGTGAACTTAATTCAGTGTTTCGATGAGGACAGTATTAAATCTCGTCCTCAACGTCATATAGTTGGCGGACGCGTAGACGTATTCCGTAAAGCTTCATCAACGTCAACATAGCGTTGATGATGAGTTCGTAGGCGCACTCCTCAAAGACTCATTAACGTTAAAGCTCATTTAAGTTTAACACATTATTATATCGAATTCTTCAGGCAGTTGAATGTTTACATCCGGACAATTATACTTTATATGAACTTTGTCCAACTGAACTACGAATAAGTGAACTCTATGTGATTGTTTACAAGTCAGTTTGTTTACGATTTTCAAAAGTTTCCGATGGTTTTTTTTTTCCAACAATTGTATGGAATGTACTTGACAATTTCAGAGGTTACCTCTATGCGCTGAGTATGGCGTTTATTCCGTTTATACTTCTTACAGCTTTAACACTTGGTATTGTTCTTATGTTAAGAAATAAACAAGAAGATTCGGAAAAAATTATGTGTAAGTATAGCTATTTTTTTCTACTTTAAATAATAATATTATTTATTTATAAATTATTTTTTTTTCTATTTTAGATGAAAAAGAAGATCAAGGTTCTCCAATAGTACTTTTATTAGTAATTGTATTATTTCTTGCTTGTAATGTGACGTCATTACTAGTTAACATATTTGAAATGCTTAAAATGTAAGTCTTTTTTTTTAACAGTATTACCATCACCATTATGATTATTATTTATTATTATTCCTATTATAACTTATATAAAGCCTATACGTAAACTTTAATTCCTTCAATTATAGAAAAATCCGTTCGATAACGTTTCCTCATATCACTCAAAAACAAATTCTTGTCAAAATTCATGTTTGTTCAGGATTTATAAGCTCAAACGATATCCTAAAAACGTTCAGCGTGCACTAGACCTCAACCTCAACCATATGCAAGCATACTGCATATTATACAATTTTATGTGCTTTAGCTTAAAACGTAAAAGCTGAACGATTTCCAATGCAACATTCACTTCATAGTGAAAAAAATCCCCAGTAATATTTGATGTTAATCAAAAAAATAATGAATACATAATTCTACAAACAGTACCAATTTTTCCACTACCGGAGAGAGAATTCTGTTTTATTTTGTTCAAGAGTTTTGGTGTTGAGGCGCGATGCGCCATCGCCTTCGAGTTCAACGTAATATCGTAGAGGTGGTTGAATGCGAGCCTCATCTATACAGTGACTTGAGTTGACCACTCCTCTTCAAGTCAGTGCTGGTTATCTTATCAAGATTTCTCTGGTACCAATTTGTCGACCCCGGAGGGATGGCGGGCTTAGTAGGCCTGAGGGGCGGTCGCAACCTGATTCGGGCCTGCGTGTCACTGCGGCGCCTGCACTTCTGCGCCACTGCGCGCCAAATTTCGTTTATATTTTATAAAATTCATTCAAACTACACAAATTTTCGTACTATTTATTAAGAGCATATCAATATAACTACAATTATAAACAAATTTTTTCTCGAAATAACAATTTTTCAACACATTGGTGAAATCTTTACGAACATACTTCAGACATCTGAGCGCATCAACGAACGCGATTCTAATCGATGTCGGCAATTTTCTTGTCGTTTTGAAACGCGACTGCGAATTTTTTCGTCTATTGGGCATCATCACCAGAATATCAAACGGCTGTATATGATTTGATACGGAATCGATTCACTAGAAGAAGAACTAGAGATTCAATGAAATTATTCCGTAACGCTAACATCTAATAGAGCACATATTCTACCTAAACTATTCAGTTTCAGTTGCTTAGGTAATGTAAACAAGCCGTAAACAACCCTTGTTTATTCAAATGTTGTCAAAAAAAGCTCTATATTAGAACGAGGTGAACTTCGAACTAAACGTCGAACTTTGATACTACTGAATCAGCAAAACGTACTGTCCTACTGCGACGCAATAATTCTAAATCCCATACAAATTAATCGTGCTTGACGTCGTTGCTCATCATATTTTCTTGATCTACCCTTCATATTCTAACATTGTTGTTTGTGGTGTAACATTTGATCTTTTACAATCACTCTAACTGCTGTCAGCAACAGTCAGAGACCGTTCAAGTGTTTTTTTTTTTGCAATAAATGAATCAGATCAATTAATAAGTGACGAGGGGAATAACTCATATAAGTAGGATGATAAGTGTTTTCATTCTGCTCAAATTATAATTGAACTCCTGATGTTATTGTTATCAGTTTTCTATGCAAATGAGTGAATAGCTTGAAACGACTATGAGGTTCAAAAAAAGAAAAAATAGAACGGGTTGCTTTACAATGTATCTTATTTTGTGTTTAGATCATATTGTGCCTTTATGTTAATAAATATTATAAATCTTATTTCTTTCCACTTATGTAATTGTTTAGCTACATCTTACCATTGTCTAGCTATCTAAAAAAATACGTAGGAGCTAAAAACGGCGCAACAAGTATAAACGATAACCGGCAGCGAAATGTCGTGAGCGTTTAGTACTCATTTCTCTTTTAAACACACTACAGAAAAATTATCTACATAATAGTTAGGATTTCTATGAAGCTTAGCTAGGTAAAATTTGTGCTGTGAATTTATGTTTATTTATACAAAATTTATGCAGGTAGTTTCTAGTGCGAATATCTTATTGAACTACCTCATCAGAAAACAGGAACGATAAGAACGTTTACAGGACCCTGACTGATTCTGTAGATGATCAGTGGTAGTGCAGATAATACTGTTGGAACTTTAGGCGAGACTCGAACCCGCACCGACAGATGTTCAGTCTGTTGTGCTTACCATTTGCATTCACCAAGTCTCTCGATCTACGACCAGTCAATGGTTCACTTATTCTCAGTGGATATCTTATCAGTACTTGTCCCGTTAACGTGCACGATTCGGTGAGCCGATATCGGCATTGCATATCCACTCAGAATACGTGAGGCAATGAGTGGTCGTAGATCAAAGGATGATTGACTCAGCATCATTAGGGATATTAGAACAGAAAAATTCTAAGCTATCATAGTTCATAAAAAGTAAATAAAAATAGTTATTCAATTAGTACTTATAATATCTGTAAACAACGATCATAAATCATTATCAGTATCGAAAAAAGTTAGTTGTTGTTTTTTTTCTTTACCATTATCAAGGTATAGAAAATTTATACGGTCAAGAATGTCCTATTTTGTTCTCAATGGAGACGTCGACAAGTACGATGTTAAGAACGGAAGTCGTCACTGAACAGCATCCAAACGAAACGGTTAGAACGAATTCTAAAATTATAGCGAAAATCAATCAATTTAGATACTTAGTGTATTGATTGCTGCTTACAGTTTTTTTTACTTTCTATTATAATTTGTTAAAAAAGGAATAGCTTCATCAAATCAAATATTGTTTCTCTCAAAAATACTACACATGAAACGCTAAATATGAGTTCCTCGTTTCCTCAACTAAACTCTAAGCGAATGATTATTTCATTTGTCGATCGATTCCTGCATCCAGCAAATGCTGTCTGCTTGGCCACGCCCATCTGATCAATACGCATCTTTTTGTAATGTGAGCCCACATCTACGTCGAAGTATAGAAGGCTCATATAGTAGACATACTCTCCCGTTGATATCCCATAATATCCAATATCTTACCTAGATTCCTCTGGTACTAATTTACTGACCCTGTAGGGATAGCGAGTTTGGGAGGTAGGCTTGAGGGGCGGCCGCGAACTGATTCGAGCCTGCTTGTCATTGTGGCACCTCTGCCACTTCGCCACTGCGCCACCACATTTCGCTCATAGATAAGTAATAGTCCAGAAACTTTTGGATGTACTAGTAACTGAAGAATCTCATTGAATTTACTCCTCCTAGAATTTTCTAAGCATTGGTGAAGTGAAATTTCAATGCCTCGTTATATGTAACTTGCTTTCGATCATTTGCATATAGGTCAATAAGGATGCAATGACGGTTTAAAGACATCAATAAATACTTGACCTTTATAATTGGTAAAGATCAACTCTATATCATATTGATTGACATTGCATCTAATAATCTGTGATGCTTATTCTAAGGAAGAGCTCGTTCTACGTCTCCGATCTGCACCTGTACCTGACGGACCACGAGTTACATGGGCGGCAGACGTTATTGGTAAGAAATAGGATAGAAAATATTATGCTCTATTGCAATGATCTACGAAATAGTAATTTGCGAATAATTTACCAATTTAAGACAATGAACACTTGGGACGCTTGAAGTCAAACTGCTGTTGCATTTATACTCGTCCACGTCAATGGGATGATCCAAGTACATGGGAACAAGATGAGGCCGAGGTATAGAGGTTCTCATGTAACCGTATGCTTTCAATGATATAACCATAATAATCTATCAAGGAGTGAGCTTCAAAGATGTTAGGTGTCCAGAGAGATGTGTTATTAAGTTTACCTTAAGTTAACCTATGAGTCAAAGTGATATCAATAAATTTCATTAGAAAGAAGCAAAGGTGAACGAACCTCATCAAAGTGACTGATTAGATGATGTCATATGATTTATGATATTGCTTCTTTTATGAAATGCTCTACGTTTTATAACTGCTTTGGGCTTATTAGAATGAGCAGCTTGTCATTTATTCAAATAAAAAAAAACGTGGAGTAAAACGTTATCTGATCGATCAAAAATCGTTTTCGTTATCGAAAAAAAAAAAAAAATTTTGTGAAGTATCGATTAGAAAAAAGTAGAAAATCAATCAGTCGATATAACACAACTTATTTTGAGTAATTCTGAGCTTGTTTACAAATAGATCATATGTTTTTATGAGGAAAATTTGTTTTGGTAAACAAAGAATCGTTAGGGAATAGTATTTTAGACGGAACACTGTCGTGGACATACACTTCCACCACCTCGGAAACCAAGCTGTGATAAAGATGGAATCGAAGCGGATGATAATGTTAAACAACCTCAAGAAAATCAATGCTGTTAAAGCGAATTTTGATCTCCTATATTCGCTCTACTGATAACGGTGCTAACAATGAAAATAAATTATGAGGAAAAAAAAAAGGGAAATATATCGATTAGCAACTATTACAGACGTCATAAATTGCTTGTTAATACTCATCAATACTTCGATCGATTCACTCATTCTCCTATGCTACAAAGCTTTTCCTTGAGAGTTTCATAAAAAACGTATTCAGCGTACTTGATTGCCTCAATTGATATCCGACTTATTATCTTGCTTATTCTTTCAGATTATTCTGATACCATTTTGTTATGAAAGGCTAAAAGATTGAGTGACAAATTTTCGCAAACCCTGTAAGGTTTGATTAGCCTGAGTCTGGACGCGAGCTCGCGTATAATGAGTGGCACCAAAACCTTGTGTTACCGTGCCTCCTCAAGCTACCGCGCTGGCTTACTCAAAGTGGAGAAATAAGAAGAAAGACTCGAGAAACTTTTGCAGATGTATCTTAAACAGTAGATTAAGAATTTCTAGCTAAGCATTACTCAAAAATATCGTAAATATAAATTAAATTTTTGTGTGATCTATTGATCTCGTAACGAATATTGGATCATAATTCTTATTGGATTCTGTTTTTGCCCTGAGGGCAAAGAAGAAAAAGCAGCAACGTAAGCGAAATTAAATGAAGCCAATTACGAGAATATTTCGATTAAGCTTAGTTAATTACCTTTTCAACCAGGAGTCTATTGAGATTCAATGACGAGTTTTTTGTGATACGAGGTAATATTTCTGTTCATTAATAAGTGAAACAGCTTAAAGAGATTTTTCATTATGGATTTCATTCTTTTATTTAGTGATGATCGATCACTAATGTATCAATCAATAAATTGTGGCGAAGTAAAAATCGATAATCGATCGGCTACGTCATGTAGACACAAAACACTATCGACACTATATGTATAGAAATTTATCGAAAATATTCAAAAAGAATGATAATATTAAAGCTTCAAGCCACATTTTAAAATCGATAATATTTTGATATGAACGAAATCTGAATAACATTGGCACATTGTAGGCTAATAGATTGTTTATTTATTTTCTGTTCCTGTTTCACTACTGTAGTGAAGTAAACATATCGATCGAAATGATCATCACCGTCCAGCTTCATCTGATTGACACAAATTGTGACATGAAAAATCGAACCTACAAAAAAAAATACGATATATATCAATCAATAAAAGTTTTATTTGTTGAAATATACGAAAAAAAAAATCCATAGAACATACCGTTGATATTAAAAAGCGAATTCTGCAGATTTTGTGTTCCCATCGGTTTCTGACGGTAACATTGGATTTAAATATTGATTGTTAGCTTTTGCATCAAATGAACCTTTAGGTGGAGCGAATCGTATCACAAAGAAAAGGTCCTGAATGGACGATGATTACTGTAGTGTGCAAGAAACGGTGGTTATAAAAGTCCGTATTATGGCGTTAACTGCATGAAAACCTTGTTGCACAGCGAGTTTGTCTTATCCATGAACGTCACTGGATTTAATCGTCATAGTGTTTTCATTCTATATCAACTATGATAATGATGTGATAATGATGTTTTGATATTCGTAATGATGATGAACTAGTCGTAAAACTTGGAACCTCAGACGAGACTCAGACCCGCAACCATAGATTCTATACTCTATTGTGCTAACCGACTACACCACCGAGGTCTTTGATCTAGGCGCACTCATTGCTTCACTTATTTTCAAATGGATATCTTACCAGCACTTGCCTGTCAACGGGTTTGATCTGGTAAACCGATACCGGCGTTAGATTTGGTTGAGCTGATGTAATGCTATTGGTAAGCGCAATAGACAGAATATCTATGGTTGCAGGTTCGAGCCCCGCCTGAGGTTTCAATTCTTATGATTGACTAAGCATCATTGCAGGTAGTTGGATTATTTTTTTTTCACCATTTGACAAAGCCATATTTATTCTTAGCGACCGAAAAATTGAGTGAAATGTGATGAGACTAAAGTTTGAAAAATAAGAAATGAGTTACATTGGTACTCATATGAACTTATATGAAACCTCTTTTCTTTTAAGCAATTAATCTTATCCGTTTTTATTCGTAGGAAAAATGAGCAAATATTTGCATATTTTTTGAAAAGCTTAAGCTCACTAAAATTTTAGTGCTTACAGTTTTTTTATTTAATAGTGAGATTTGTTGTGTCGATTATCAATTATAATATATTGCAAATGTTACTAATGTATATGATTAAATTCACTTATCGATCGATATGTGTAGATCATATAGAAACAGTCTTAGTGAGTGAATCGTTAGTGATTTCATTAAGACATACGACGTACCTTAAATCCTCTAGTGAATATAAAACAAATGATTGGTGTTACAAGTGCATTGATGTTCATCAAGAGATTCGATAAGTCAACAAGCCATACGAACTCTTGTGGATCAACCAAACCATCTGCCGATATCCTATAATTATTATAACCTCAATCCTCAACGATAAGCTTAATGAATCTATAAATTATTATGAAATGTCGTATATTATGAGTACTCTTATGTACTTACTGATTAACATATGCTAATTAATCTTAGATTCTTTCATTGATTTTTTCGAATTTTTCCTCTTACACATGCGGTATCTACAACTAAATTGATCCTATTCATGATTTGAATCAATTTTTATCATTTTGAGGTCGATGAGTTACTGATATATGACTCATTGCATATAGTAATCACAATCAAATAGAAGACGACATTCATACTGTTGTACTTCAACAGAATATTTACATCGACATTTTTCATGTGTATCGTTAAACTGTACTACTAGTGACGAAAGTCGGTCGACCTCAAGTCATTGTCGACTGAATTCAAAAAGCGTTCAACGAGCTTCATTGTTCATAATGACGTCACATGACAAAAATCTGGACAGCAAGAAGCATTTCACAAATCTCTCCTCTTCATCCACAATCCCTTACTATCCAACTGACGTAGTGTCGCTACTAATCTTATGTGAGGTCATGATCGGGTGCAGGATATAGTGATGTAGGTGTCGCACTGATGAACAAGTCCGAATCAGGTTCGTGTTCATGTCCAGGCTTGCCATCTCTCTGAGGTCGGTAAATTGATGCCAGAAAATTCTGAGAAGGTTAAACATAACAAGTTGAGTAGTGGTAAGCTTAAGTCAATGTATAGAACAAGCTTGCATTCAACCACCTCCACGATATCACGTTGAACACGAGTGTGTAGGCGAATCCCCTATAGGATTGACCAACGCCAAAGTTTATCTTATCTTGAAATTATAGGACTTACACAATATCCTCTACTCTCATGATTCTTGTACTGCTCATCGGGTGTGCTGCGTAGGAACGGTGACATATAGTAGGTATATTGTCAGTCATTCAAAAAATTGAGGTCACTTCAATAGACCTCCTCACAAGCTTAGTCGATGACCAAATTCATTACGTGAACAATTTTTGCGATGGAAAAAAGACCACCATGATTGTTGAAGTAACGAAGCGAAAAGTGACATCACTTTCTTTTGCGAACTAACTAGAAGATGTTCTACGATGTTTTTGTGGCGATGTTTTTCTTTTTCATTATCTTCTAATTGACGTTGACAATCGAAAACTGATGAAAATTTTCCTGTTCAGATCTTTTAACTCTCCCTCGTTTCACTCAATTTCTACAAACGTGTACCAATAGTTCAATTATTTGCAGAAACTTCTTAAGAAAATTCTAATAAATTTATTTTCTAACGTAATAACTTACATAAAAAGTCGAATTGATGCAGATAATGTGGTGCAGAGAAAGAAAAACACAAAAACGCAAACCGTCATCAAAGCCGTTCGATATTCAGCTGAACGTCGTGACGCTTGCACGTGAAGCTTAAAAAAAACACAATGACGTCATCATGCTTATGAAATATTCTTATAATAACGAAATAATTCGTTTCGTTATAAATCTAGCTATTAAATTTTGTTAGCATAGAGGAGGAGGAAGAAAAAATATTCATTAGATGTTTTTTTCCCTCACTCTCTACTTCTAAACTCCCTCTCTCTCTCTCTCTCTCTCTCCTTCCATTTCATAAC
>KN716924.1:22083-37500 GCA_000816705.1 Dictyocaulus viviparus | reverse complement strand
AAAACGTTGAACTTCGTTGAAGATTCTTCGCCACTGAGAGTCATCCCATGCAACCATGAAAATATTAGTAGTCTGAAGAAAAAAACATCTAATATTTTTCCTTTTCACCTTTTTTTAAAATCATGTAGGAATAAAGAAGTTTGAACTTGCTCTCAAAGTTCCCTCTATAGTGAGGTATTGTTTAGGAACATCTTTTACTGGCTTGTCTGCTCCAGCTGGTGTGATAGCACATTTCTCTCCAGGATTAACTTGACAAACGTTAGTTACTGTATCGTCTCGAATGAAGCAATTTTGTTTCTTTGTTTCCTCATCTAAAATGTAAATTAGTAATCAGTAACTAATTTTTGTTTTTCAGTTCTATGAGAATTTATATGTAGACGATTTTTGATTTCGCTAATGGGATGATAATCAGTGAGGAAACATGAATTTTTCCGAATGCACAATTCATATTTTTTATATGATCTTGAAATTCAGTAAAACCTAAAGATTTTGGAGGTCTGATCCAAATATGCTATCCATCTCAATAGATTGAAATCTCAATACATATTATGAAGAGTTTTTTCTCTTGCGATTGTTTCGGAAGAAAAAATATTCAATTACATTCGATATCGATTGATGATCAGTTGATCTTTAAACCAAACAATCATGCTTCAATTATTCATGATTTTATATTCCGAATGATACTAGGCTAAATGCAATAATGAAGTGTAAGAAGGTCCCGTACCGCTTGACATAAAATTAGTGATATAAAATTTATGTACCCTTTTAAATCATAGGATTCCACCACAGATCATCGGGTCCGATTCTATTAAGATATTGTCGTGTAGTTACTAACTTTCCTTCAAAATTTAATAAATGCTTAGTAATACGACTAATTGGTGAATTCGTTCAATGTTAAATAAGTAGCAATGATCTCTAGTTTTTATTTTAAGAAGAATAGTAAGGAAAACTCACATGTTAGAGGATCCGTTAATGGCATGTCAACAAGTGCATTGTTACATCGCATTGGTTTATATTCAATATCAACCTTAACCTGTTCTAGAATTGCCCTAATTACAAAAGGAAGCAATAGAAATCTACGTCCTTCTTCCTCAAATACAGCTTGAATCTGAAAAGCCTAATAAATAGTGTAGCAGCTTAAACATAAGAGTCCGGATATTTCGCTTCTTTGTTGTGTTTAGTTTAAATTATGATTCAAAATGATAATTAAATTAATACTAGATACTTACCGCATCCTTTACAAGATTATCGACCGTGTTTTTAGCAGACTGTCTACTTCTTGGAATTAATGGGACTTGATTTCTTACAGTGTTATCAGTACTGAACACCATTTGAATTGGTAAGGTGAAGTCAGTCACAGTAAATCTCAAAGTTCTCTCTGGAAGAAGCTCAATTAAATTTGTCTTTTTGAATAAATGAAGAGGCTGTACGAAAGATCCTTCTGCCATTTACGGCTATTTGAAGAACATTTTCATAAATACCTAGATTTTTAAACTTATTTACTATTAAGCGCTCATGCCCTTACTTATCACAAGATTATAAATGTCTTCATATGTACGCTGTTTGAATGAGTTCAAAGAGCTTTTAGATATTTTAATAGTTTAAATTCTCTATCTTGATTATTTCTTTAACAACAATTTAAATTGATCGGTTTATGTTTGAGCTTTTCAGAATCACCGAGGCACTTGTAAAAGGTGAGTTATTTTCTAAATGATAATGCAATTTTTCGCAACAAATTATTCGAACAATCAGGAAAATTTCCTTCTTAGTTTTTGATATTGTCAGATATTATTTAAATTATCCAGCTACACTCGAAAAATATAATATCAACAGATCGCTGAAAAAAAAAACTATTAGAAAAATCTTCGCTCATTCAAGCAACAAATCCAAGGAATTTCTTTTAGATATTTAAAAAAAGTTCAGTTAGCTGGTTTTCTTTGATTACCAAATCCTGCAGATGCCGGTCCGCAACCATCTGCCGAGTAGACATTCAAGACAAAATTCAGAAGCTGAAGTCGTAGAATGTTACAGAAGCTCCACATATTCTAAAAGTAACATGAAGTTATTTAGATTTTATGAGTAGTGGTATATTTAACATCCCACAGTAAAAACTGAGAAATAGTAATTCGAAGCTATTTCATGCAATAAAAGGAAAAAAAAAAAGAAAAAGAGAAAGAAATAAAATTGCTAAGAAAGAATTCGATAGTCATCACATGACTTGATTTCTCATAGCTTTTCACTATGAGGATTTTTCTTTGCACTAAAGTTTCCTTTGCTCTTCCACAAAAAGAACGATAGATATTATCGTTCAAAAAAAAATTTAAAAATTACAGGAATTACGATTTTTACTATATAACCATTTTGCTTTATATATATATATATAACATAAAAATTAATGATGTGATTTCTATAGATTATGCGATTCGGATATCGTTTATATATTGTGGATTTGTGATATGGTGAAAAAAAGATCAAACAATAATTCAAACAAAAATGGGACAGCAGCTGAAAATTCCGATCACAGAAGCGATTACGGTATGAAAAAAACTGAAAGCATAACGGAAACTTATCGAAGGCGAATTATAGATGATTTATAAGAAATTAGTAATAATACCATTCTTTTCCATTAACGCAAATATTCTTATTCGTTATCTGATTACCGCCATCTCACTAAGGTAAATTATTAAGAAACGATGCAAATTATCATCTAATAATCACTGGGAGGAAATGATAGGAGGTTCTGGTACCTCCCATCATCTGCACTCCAAAACGGTAAGTTGCTTAACTCAGTTTTGTACATATTGTGCAATTTTGACCACTCAACTATTAACTCCCTCTCTTTTCAATGGTCTGCTTTATGACGAAACTCTCTTCGAATTAAGTAATCTCGAAATCTTCTATATTGAAAAGAAAAAAATTAACAATAGTTATACTGATTACGAAATCATAAATATATTATCCAATCAATTAATATATTGATTTTTTGTTCCGAATGAAATTTCAGTTGTATCAGAATTTTTGATGAATCATTTGAATACCGTTTATATTTTTGCAACATAAAATAAAATAAATAATGGAAGACAAATATTTGCTCATTAAAGTTTGTTTTCTATAAAACGAAAGGAATCCGTCAATAGTTCGCATATGAATTTTTAAATTCATCTCTTATAAACTTACACCTATTATAATACACAGTTTTAAGAAATATTCAAATTAATAACCATTACACTTTCAAGCTTGATCTTCCACCCTATATATTAATAGCATATAGAACATGATTCCACAGTAGATGGCCTTTGGTGCTGATCAGTTCCTGTTTCGGGATACTTCTGAGATTTCGCATTGAACGTGAAATTGTGGAGGTGGTCAAACACGATCCTCGTCTATACAGTGAACTCAGTTGACCACTCTTCATAAAAAAAAATCGAACTTATAATAGTAAAAAGTTGATGTAATCAAATTGTTAGAGGTTCAATGAAAATAGCCGCAGTTCGTTAACGATGATAACGTGTTTAAAACGGTGCTTCTTTGTTTATTAGTTTTCATTCCGTTTGACAGTTACTTGGTTGGAGAAGATTTAATGAAAAATTCACATTACATTGCTAGCATCCTGCTATGTTGCGTAATAATATAGAATTTTGAAACATTTTATTAGATTATTTGTGATTCTCATTTTGAGTTGTTGTTTTAGGCTTAGTGGGAAGATTAGTGATGTAGTAGGAAGTCTAAAAGAATATTTTCCTTTTTTTCACAAAATATAATTAATTATTTTTTCAAAGTAAACAAAATCATCAAATTACCGTCTGTGTCACATTGCAAACTTCCCATTACTGAGCTATGAGTTCACTATAGTCACTCATTTATCTACCTTCTAGAGCAGTCAACGATTGTGTGTACGAGTAATGAGGATTGTCGCAAATATGCAGTATTTGATGAGTGCAGTTATCATATTTAATTATTCGGCTAACACAGCACACCAATGCTCGCTAGATAACACGTTCTTTCGGGAAGAAACTTCATACGAGTATTTGATTCTAGCCCTAACTCAACGAAACCTTCCATCGTTTAGGCGATAAAGATTTGGTATCAAAACAATCTAGGAGAATAGGTAGCACTGAATTAGAAATAGGCTGATTTCATAAAGGTATTGTATCAGGCATACCGGAAAGATTTTCCGTTTTTTTTTTGAGAATTTTCGACACGTAATTTGACACACATTTTTGTTTGATGCATATTTAGCACGCTATTTTATATGAATTTCTCATAATTGTATTTTATACGAATTTTAACAAGACGATGCTTGATTTATTGAATATGCTTGATGAAGGTACAGTTTTTATTCGGATGTGCAGAAGATGGTTCCATCTTCGATCGCTAATGATGTTGTTGTTAAGGCACTGTTGGATCAGGATCCCTTTCTAACAAGAACGAAGGTTGCAGAAAAACTTAACTGGGCTTAGTGAGTAATTTTCATAAAAGAACCACACAAAAAAGCACTCCACGGAACAGATGTGAAAGCGTCCCATAAAATCTCCGAGATTTCGAGATTACTGCAGTAACTTAGTTTTAAACAGCTTCCAAGTTCGGCTATCTTTTAACCTCGGCATTTGAATTCCTCGACTATAACCTTGTTTAGTAGTACTCGAGGTTGATTAACAGTGTTATATAGGAAAGACAATAGAACACAGACACAGATTAGCCAACAGTCAAGATAGTTTCAATCAAAACCATTATTTGATTATGTTTGTTTTTGTGTGACTTTGTTTGTCCTCGACATTTTGCGGTTTGTTTCGTTAGTATTTGAAAACAAATTGAGCTCATACACCTGTGAGGTTGTTATGTTTCTACCTTTTTCTAAAAAGCGTTTGCTTTGCCTGTTGTAGCTACATCAAATTGAAAACTGTAGTAATTGAATTTTTGTAAGAAATAGCAAATAATGCAAAATCAACAACTCCGCATCACATCAAACTCAGCATGATTTAATTGTATAAATAGAATGGCCAACAGATATAGTATGATAATGTAGAAGCGACAGGTAACGATAACCAAGTGTGAGATCATATTTCACAATATTAATACTGAGAGATAAACGATATCAGTAATTGATGAAACATCTTATGAAATAATAATAGGAGAATGTCAAGTAGGCTGGCTCCTTATGAGATCAATATTATAGAGGCAATATGAAATATAAGTCATACCTTTGCTCTACCAAATTTAACCCTTAACTTTTCCAAATTTGATTTGATTAGTTATTATTGATCATTCGACTGTTCGAATAAAGTCACCGATCTTCCCGATACAAGGTGTCCTACTTTGAAAGAAAGAATCACTAACTCGGAGGGTAATTCTGTTTTTGTGGCTATGTTTATATCCATTATCAAGAACAGATATGAGTATTCACGAATAGGAATGTGATTAAAGTATGTCATTTTGAGCTTATGAATAGCTTTATTTTTTTGTATAACACAAATTTTTTGCCATATTTTTATTTTTGCAATGATATTATAATGTCCATAGTTGTGCTGAGATGGCCGCAAAACCTGGGACCTCAGGCGGGAATCGTACCCGCACTTACAGATATCCGGTCTGCCGTGTTTTCCATTACACCACCGAGGCCCTTGCTCTGCCACCACTCAATGCTTCACTTATAGTAAGTGGGTACCATTATCAACACTCGCCCGCCAACGGGTACCATCTGGTGAGCCGATATCGGTATTGCATCCAGTTAAGCTGATAACTGCGGGATAACCCGAAACTTTAGACATATTCGTAATTTTTTTTTATTTAATTGCATTTTTGCAATGGTATTATCAGTTATCAGCTTAACTGGATGTAATGCCGATATCGGCTCGCCAGATCGTACCCGTTAGCGGGGAAGTGCTGATATGGTACCCACTTACTATAAGTGAAGCATTTAGTGGCCGCAGATCAAGGGCCTCGGTGGTGTAATGGAAAGCACGGCAGACCGGATATCTGTAAGTGCGGGTACGAGTCCCGCCTGAGGTTCTGAGTTTTGCGGCCTTCTCAGCACAACTATGGACATTATGGTACCATTGCAAAAATGCAATTAAATAAAAAAAAATTACGAATAGCTCCATCTTTGATTGACAGTAGTGTTGTTCCGGCAGTGTGGGATCATGATCCCTTCCTAACAACATCTGAGATCGCAATAAAACTTTATTCAGCTCAGGAATAAATAATTTCTGACCATATTCGTAGGGCAGAGTTAGTGTGGAAATATTCAAGATGTACTTCAATATAAAGAACATAACACTGCATAATAATAATAATAATATCAGGTCATATGTTGACTTGAGGAGTTGTCGAAAGTGCTGAAGTAGAATTAGAAATTCTGCTGCTTCAACCATACTGACTAGACCTAGCACCCTCAAACTATCACTTGTTTTTGTACTTAAATTTTTCTGCATATATATAAAAATAACATATGTTAACAACTTCAGTTTTCTATATCAAAAGATTAATTTTGTTTGTTTTGGTGTAGTGTTGTCTCTATGTAACGTTGTGTGGTTTGTTTCATCGGTATTTGAGAATAATTTGTGAGGTAGTTCATGCACTTGTGAGGTAATTATTTTTCTACTTTTGACTGCGAAGCGTGTGCGTTCCCTGCTGTGGCTATCCCAGACCTAAGACTTGGGTAATTAAATCTTTATAACAAATGAAAAAAATGCAAGGATAATTCTTTTTTTGCAAGGATTCCAATTCTGATTTCGAAACCGACCTTATTATGCTTTTCAACCCTATGTGTGTCAAGTGGGGTGTATACCCTGAGTTTTATTTTTCATCGTCGGTCATTCTCTCTCTATTCATTTAATATTTCAACCGTCTGTCCTTCACTCAATTCTCTCCTTATTTACCTCGGTTCTTTTGTCTTGTAATATTTTCTAAAATTACGCCATTGTTATTATACTATATGGTCATCCTACCGTTGCTAGGTGTATTTGATGTTATGTTATTGTAAAAATTTAATTACGCAAGTTTGAAGACGGGCGAACATCTGCAAAACGTACCACGAGCTTTCATTGAAACACTGGCTCGAATCCTCACGCTACCTGTCCGAATGCAAAGTTCCGAGTCAGTAGGAAACTAGCAGAATCGTGTTGCTGCATAATAAGGAAGACGTTGACGACATTGATAACCATCGCAAAAATCTGCATGTTGTGAGTCGTCTATAAATTTTTCACACGAGTTATCCTAAACAGTATTGGCAGAAGATTAGACGACGAACAACCTCGTGAGTAGGCAGGGTTTTAAAAAGTACTACACAGTACTATAGACCATATTGACACAATCACAAGATTAATAGGAATATCACGAGTATGAGAAACCACTTTGTCTCACCTTCATCGATTCTAAGAAAGCACTCGATTCTGTAGAGACAGAAGCAGTGATGGAAGCGTTGATCAGTCAAGTACTTTTAACTCCGTACATCAAGATTTTTTGCAAGCTATATTAGAATATCACTACTTGAAATGTGTAAGGCGTTAGCCGTTGTTGGTTTTTTTTTAAGTTTTGAAACTTGTAAAAAATACTTTATATGCCCAATTTTCAAAAATAGAAAAACGTTAAGAAAACCGAAAGAAAATAGTAAATACTGTTTTTCCTCTTTAAACAAGTTTTTGTTGTAATAAAGTAGCCAACCAATGACAACCTCATTTTAACCAATTGAATCCATACGCCACATATAAGCCGTATAAGGATAAAAATTTAAAAAATTCCATTTTTTTTCAATTTCATGAAAAAATCTTCCATCGAAAAAAGTTGTGGTTAAATTTTTCCGCAATCAATTCCGAATGTTAGCCAATGGTGCTGATGTGTGTTTCCTCGTGAAATAAATAATGATAATCTCGAATGATACAACGTTTTCATAGATACAAAAAAAAAATAGTGTTTGTATTTGTTTTATTATATTTATTTTTCTTATTTTGTTTATTTATAAAGGTTAGTATAATTTCACTTCACCAAATCTCACTGTGTGCAGTTGGCGGAAAGTCATATCAAAGCATGCAGAAAACGAAAAAGTGCTGTTGTATAGTAAGACAAGTAGAAGACGAGTCTCATGAAACGATCCTATGGCATATAAAGATTCGATAGTTTCACTTCAGTTTCATCCATTGTGATATTCAAGTCAACGCCATTAGAGTCAGAAAGCTGTGTCCATAGCTGCCATCGATTTTCGGATTGGCACTATGAAATGGATCACTCCAATTGAAGCATGCGTGGAAAACTGCCTCAAACTTGGATAATAAACCTTTATTATAAAATAGAGAAAGAATAGAAAAATATCGTATTGATGGCGATACGAATAGAAAGCGTATGGGAAAGTAAAAGACCTTTCCTGAAAGAGAGAGAGAAGAGGGGTGTAGTCGGTAGAAGAGCAGAAGTGTGATAAACTCCAACAATAAAGTGTCGAGCAATAAAGGTTGAGGAATGAACCCGAACAATAAAAGGAAGGAGAAGAAGAAGTGTAGATGAAAGACTAGAGTTCTTTTATACCTTTATCATCCATTCATTGTGTTATGCATGATTTGTATAAATGATTATCACTATATTAAGTGATGTTTTATCACTGGTAAATGAATGGAAAGCAAGAATTGCAACACTAGTAACCATGTAGTAACTTAGCGATTATTTTACAGGTAACGTCATACTAAGCAGACCACTCTTTCACGAAGAGAACTGTGTAACTAATCCCGACTTGCTATTCTATAGTTTTCAAAGAATTTGAAAAATAATCAATGACAAAAAATAAGCAAGAGATATTTTTTTATTTATAAGTTGAATAACATTTGATTATATTAAAATAATTATTTTTTCAATTATGTGAAGGGTTGTTTGCATTGAAGGTGTGCGTTCCGTATTGGACAAACTCCTGTGAAAGTCGTATATAAGCTCATATTAGAAAATTGGAACAATCTTTTTCTTTTTTGATTTCTCTATTATGAGTGTGAGCTTACTTCTTCCTTATGCATTTTTTGAAGTTGTAATGAATCAAGCGATGCATGCTGTGAATTATTTGTCTAGAGTGGTACTGTCGACATACCTGTCTTGTTACAAATCCAATTCAAAAATTTTCTGACATCAGTGAAATAACTTGATCTGACCCCTAAAAGAACAGTAAAAAAAAAAGGCGTCAAAATATTACTCGTAGCGGTTGCTTATATTAGAGAAAACTATATGAAGTAAAACTTGCGTGTAGAGGGAGGAGTCTAAGCCCAATATCTTTGCAGAACGAGCTTTAACAATATTTATAATAACACCACAGGTTTTTCTAAATTTTTCAATAATCGCTTGATGGCCTCAAGGTTTGCGTGGAGAAGAGGCGATGATATTATTCAATTCAAAATAAGATTACAACAACTTTCAAATGGAATTCGGATTTTCATAATTTCTATCGATATTAACTTGGTCTTTCTACGAGAGTACGCAAAATTTGACCTACCTTAATTGCGGTACAATCAGAATTATGTTGGTTAATAATACAGTATCATTCATTTTGACAGGTAACTGGCATTCTGGTAGAAAAATCAAAACGTAGAGCATATAGAACTCAAGTCCAACTTCAATAATACGATGTTCATGAAGAACGGATACGTTGCTGATGCCCCATTTACGCTCAAAGGAAAGATGATTGCGTATCACACAAGTGAAAGGCTTACTACGAAGTCCCAACTTATGTTAATGATCAAAGATCAGTAACGGAGCCATGGCCATTAAAGACTAGGTAGGCCGGACACATGATGCGCATGAATGACAACTGATGGACATGAAATGTGAATGATTGAAGCTCATTGGACATGGAACTCACTGCAGAAAGGCCACCACCGTTAAACCTCTTTAGAAAAGCCCTACAGGTGGATTATGATGCTAAAAAAATCCGTAATGCGAAAAGAACTCATTGAAAAACCATCGTTCAGTAAGGAGAAATGGAATTCTCACTGGTAATCGCTTAACTTAGTAAATGGGTGCCTCAATAAATTAAAGAGGTGACCCAGGTGATCCACGTGAATTCTGGATAGCAAATTTGTTCATTCTCACAATAACAGATATTTTTTTCAAAATATTGATTCTATATTAAATTTAACTATATTGCCTTAAATTGCAACGTACTTGTAGGTTGGGAACATGCTGGAAATCTTGCGCTAGCTATTCCTACTGCAGTATAATTTGCATCATCTTTGTTCTGTGTTAATGGTCCACCGCTATCACCTGTAACATTTAACAGTAGAAATATCAAAAAAAAAAAGATTCATTAGCGAGTATACACTATTTATTTTTTGAACTGTACCATGAAAATAGCAAAAAAGTGTCGTATAATGTGAAAATACTTTTCATATAACTTACAAGGCAAATAGACTTCTTATTATCGACCGTTTTGATTGTTTTCGGAATATCTGGCGTGCTTCTAGTTAGATTCACAGACCGCAGATCACTGAGAATTTCACGCTGCCTTCGACGGGTAGTCGCTAAAAGTAAGGGACACAAACAACATGTTTGTGGAAATCCTTGTGGAAATATGTGCTTTATTATCTCAGCCAACGTTGTTTTGTGTTTTGATTTTTTTAATAGCATCTCTATCGCTGCTTCCATATAGGATGCTGGTCGTGAGGTGGCATACTTCCACACCCTTATGACTTATGCTTGCGAGTCATATGGTAGCTTTTTTTGACCAACATGAAAAGCCAACTAAGCAACTTAATACAAAAGACGTTAGGTATTTTTGAACCGTAACTAGAGTATATCTATTAGAGTAATTATTGATGCCCGTTCTGTTCCTTTTGTAGATGAGATGAATACGCATAATATAAATAGCCTCTAATGTTACGTACAAAATCCTTTTTACTTACGGTCTATACCAAATCCGACAGCAGTTAACGTGTTTTCTAGCAAATCGTCTTGCCTTGGCATACATACTGGATAGCCATCAGATGGTAGTATATTCGGTGAAATTTCTAATACTGCTATATCGTTTATTAAGTTGCAAGCGTCATAGAATGTGTAAACGAACACCTAGAATATCGAAATTAGGAAATTATAGAGGTGTAATCTACTTAACCTCATTTTAAAAGGTGTGACTTGTTATACCTTTTTGACTGAATAGTACCTTTTAGGATGAAGGCAACGGTCAGGATTCGTGCAACCGCTTCCGATGAACAGAGTAAAGTCGCTGGGATTGAGAACAGTGTATTTGGCACTGTATATGTAACGGCGACATTGATGATGACATATTCAAAAATCTAGTAAATAACATTTGAACTACCCACGTAGAAGAGCGTCCTTCATCACATAGTTTTGTCAGTATTGGAGATGCCTGAACCACACAGTGAGCTGCTGTCAAAATGTGCCGTTTTGAGATCTGTACAGCTGAACATCCATATTTCTTTACAAATCCATACGGTTCGGTTACTAAACAAAGCAATTGCAGTTGATGTAAAAAATGTGATATGTAAAGAAGCATTTTGACATTTTTCAAAACTGCTACCACTTCTTGTCGAAAAAAAATTCAATAGAACTTGCCTTTATCAACATATAAAGCAGCAATCCACGGAAATTCATTTTGCTTCGCTTTGATCCCTCCGATAGATCTTTTAGGTCTAGTTGTATTTGCTGAACTCACAAACTCATAGTTTTCAAATAATTATTCATTTTAAATTATAGTAAATTCCTGTATAAAAACTCAACATAATATTCAAAAACGATTACATACGGATGATAATTAAAAATACAGCGAATTTTTGTCAGACATTAAATATTGATGAAATACTCGAACCTCTTCCTCTTAATTAAGAAAAATTTTCGCCGGCACACAGTAAGTAATGAATTTTTCGATGCGTATTTTGGTATAAAATAATTTCCAGTGCTCTACGTTATGACCAACTCAATTTGCATAAACTTGCTTACTTGTGTGGGCCGACTTAACACGCAGTGCTAACTCCAGCAATGCTTCATTCATTTATTTCTCGCGCTTTCTAGCTAATAAATGCTTACGTAGAAAATGGTCTCCGCAGTGAGTTTTCAGGAAGCAGTTTTCGTCGCGGGAAATTCTTTGTGAAAATACCAGTGAAACCAGTGCCACTAGAATTAGTATCGACATCTAGAAGAATTAGTTATCAGTAGGAAAAACTGGCTGTTAGTTATTAACATAGTCAATCAAATGAAAATTACATAGCACATGCTAAGTTGGATTGGCATCACTGTGATAAATTTTAGCACTCCTTTCCAATACACTGACACAGGGTTTTCGTAATTCTTTCTTTCATTGCTAACGTGAGTGCCTCGATAATTTTGCTTTTATAGAGGTATGGAGAATTAAGCTGCAGATGCTGAGGCCGAATGATATTGAATAACGATCCTCTTTCTGTTTAGTCTCGAAAAACACTATACAGCTTGACGCAGATAAGTGTCCTCATCCTGCGGTACGCATCTTACCGAACTAGAGTCGTTTGAAACTCCAAACATCAATATTGGCTTTAATAGCCGCTCGTTATGGAATAACACGCTTCAGAAAAAGTGTAAATCGCCGAAAATCTTGAGCACAAAAATAGAAATAATAAAGATTTTAGACAAACTCATTAAAAAAGGAAATAGGAGTGATACTAAGGCTGAAATAGAGGGAATATTGATGTTTTCAAAAAATTTCCTACACATTAATTTCATTAAACGTAAATTGAATATATGACGAAAAATGAGGAAGAAATGAGGTAAAAATAGTAAACATAATAAACATAATACTTCATGCATAGTACAGTCTTATATATATGTGGGTTACAAAAAAATTTATTCATTAATACATGAAAAAAAAAAACGTGATAGTTGCCTTTTGTGAACTATGATGCTATTAAAATTATATAATTGTTAGCGTAGCGATATTAATATAAAAAAATGTACGATTGATTTGAACGAATTTTTTTTTTTCCTAGTGAGGAATAACAGTACATCTATGATTATCTGTGATAAAAATCATTAATGAGATCATTAATTTGGACCATAATCATCGTGGTCTCATCGAAATTCACAACTAAAACGACGACGACTGCACTTTTTCATTCGCTTTCATACGTATATTTTGAATTTGCTTGAAGTTTACAACAGAGGTAGTTTATGACATAGCAGTTATTAGGTATGCATTGAAACAGTTCTCAAAGATTACCATCAAAGATTATGACTGAACTTTCAAAACAACTTTGTTGACTTGTAAGCTTGAGCACTAAAGTTGTTTCCAGAGTTCACCAACAAGTTGTTAAGGACCATATTGGTTATAATACTCTGTTATGCTCTATTTTGCTTCCAACCTTTCCGAATTTACGTTTTCGTCCTCATCTGAGTGGAGATGTTGCTGTCCAGATGTGCTTATGATATCGTGTAGTTTCTCTACTCTCCATGATCAATAGTCGTTTTATAATAACTATTTCTTTTTAAAATTCATTATGAAATATCTGTTAGAAAGAGTAGGTTTGTTGAACTGCACACACAAGTGAAAGAGGAAATGCAAAGTTCCGAACAGCACCAACGATCAAAGATCAAAGACTCAACCATATACGCCAAGCTATCGAAGATTAGGTCAGCAAAGCACATGAATGGTGAACGATGGATTCGCACTATAAGTGATTGGTTTCCTCTGGACATAAAGCGGACTGAGGGAAGATTACGATACCGATGGTCAGACCTCTTCAGTAAGACGGTATAAAGAGGTAATTGTGCTCAACGATTTATTAGAGCAAAAAAAACTCATTGGACCACGTTTGTTTGCCAAAGGAAAACATGGAAGTTTTACTGATGTTCGTCGATTGACTATGTCGATGAGGAAAAGAAATCTAGGTAATCCACGTGATCCAATATAACACCACATATCATCCTCAAATTTCATTTAACGATATTATAGTCAAGATATTTCCTCAATAAAAGATAAAGAATAGTCGAATCATTAGATGAGCTAAGCAAAGAAGTACAATATGTTTAACCAATCTGTTCAAGCGATAATTATAAGTAATTTAAAGCAAAAAAAAAAGATTCAAAAATTGTATAAACTACTGGCGTTGACCTACCTCAACATCACGAAACCGTAGATACTTGGCCTACATACAAAGCGAATAGTAGAGGCAAGTGCTCATTTTTATCCTCATTCTTAATGTTATCCAATATTTTTTTGATCTCCATCAGTATAAGAAATGATTGTCCATTCTACACAATTTCACTTCATGCCTTCTTAACAGGAGTCCCTCAATGCTTTTTTCAGCGAAAAAAAGTTTACTGCTAAACAAAAACCACATTATTACACATAATGCTGTCTATTTTATATATATAAACGCATAGTGTTAGAAAATGTTTTTCACACTCTATTAATTGGTTTTATTCATGGGATATTTTAAATGCGAACAATATCAGCGCTATTTTGAATATCTCATAAATAAAAAGATTTCAACTCATCGTTGTGATCTACTAAGATTTTTGAAAAGTATTTATTAAAATGTGATCAAAACGACTGTGGTATAAATACTAGCTTTTTTTAGAATATCTCATTTTGTATTTCATTTTATACTGAATTCTTTGACGATGTGATGAATTTCCCTCTGATTCTTTCCTTTCTTCTCCATAATTTCATAATTTCTTTCATACGCTGCCCAGTATTCTCAATGAACTCAATGTCAGCACGACATTTGAGTAGTAATTAATTTTAAAAATCGCTTTACCAAGTTCAAAGATCACCTTCCATATATCAAATGTGGCTTACTGTCTTTGTGTTTTGCCTTAATTGTTTTTTTCAGCTATCTAAAGATCCTTTTAGGTATTTCTATTTCCATCCTTTCCATTTTTGTCTACTCCGCTTTTGCATCTACTGGTTTCTAATACTTTGTTTCTCCATCTAACTAATTCACTTCTCGTTTACATTCTATGAGCTTGAAGAGCTTCAGCTGAGGAAAAAAAAAGAGAAAACATGTTTTCTCGTATCTGTAACTGACGGCAATTGAGTAATCTCCGTGCGATAGACGTTTTCCAGTGTAACTGACTACCATGTGATTATTTCACTTGATACTATATTCAAAATATAATATTGTAATTATATCATGGTGAAGTTGACGGGAGAAAGAAGCAAGTGGAAAATTGGTAAAGTCCTGACAATGTGTGCAAGTGTACTACCCAAATAACCAAGTAGTACAAAAAGATATTCATTCTACAAAAGCTGCATTTATTCATTATATTTCCATTCCATCGAATGATATTGTCATATATCAAGCTGTATTAGCACTCAATTGGATCATTATTTTATTGACATGTTTTGCATAAAGGCTTATATACTCAAGTGTTAGGTAAATTCTAAGCACTCCAAAACTCTAGCGTTTCAAATTCTAAGGGAGCAACGAATTAAATAACTGTGCTAATAAATCTACAAACCAT
>KN716923.1:27181-37860 GCA_000816705.1 Dictyocaulus viviparus | reverse complement strand
TTATAGATTATAGCCCTGGGCGTGGCTGCGAACCTTAATATAGCTTGCGTATCCCAATGTCACCTCTAGCACTGCATCATTGCGCCTTCAATGTTTCAGTACTTAATAGAATTATTCGCGCATCTTTGGGAATGATCGAAAGGATTTGCTCCTTGCGATGCTCGCAAAACAATTTACAACCAGTTTCTCCATCGATGTTATTGGTAAGAGCTTGCATGCGCGTCAGACTAAATAGGGTGGATGAAACAGGAAATAAATGGTAAAATAATTACTCAAATATAATTTCAGTTTTCACTCAATTCTTTTTTTTTCCGTCCATTTCTTTCGTGATTTCTCTTATACTCACATGAAATTTTCAAATCGTTGAGGAAAACCACACACTTATTCGCTTGTCATATTTACTAAAATATTTTCAAAATATGATTCCCATCGTTATATAACATTTGTTTTGTTTCCACTTAAGCATTTTATATTGTAACCAATCGATCGATTTGTTTATTTTGTATTTACTAATAACATATATAATAAAAATGAAAGCTATTTAGCAATTCTTGCTACTTCCCATCCATTCACCAATGATAAACCACCGCTCAATATAATGTTAGTCATATATATTACCCGTAGCACTCTGTTTGGATAGAGGTATAAAAGTGCTCTAGTCTTCCATCCTTACTTATTCTTTTGCTTGTTCTTCTAGTACGAATTATTCTTCTGCTTATTCTTCTTACACTTCTCCTACATATCGTTAGAGTTATTGTACGACACTTCATTGCTGGACCTCATCACACTTCTGCTCTTCCACCGACTATACCTCTCTTCACTCTCTCTCAGAAAAGGACTCTTCCTCTAACATACGCTTTTTATTCGTATCGCCATCGATACGATATTTTCTATTCTTTCTCTATTTTATAATAAAGCTTTATTTTGCACGTTTGCTGCACATCACCCACCTTTGGGATAAACCATACGGCTACCGAACCCGAGCCAACATAAGCTAAACTTTGTCAGAAAAAGCATAAATCGAAAAAAAACATTCATAAAAATTACTAAAACAGCTACCTGCAAGCAAACCATTTATGACTCAAAAATTACTGGCACTTTTGTGGAAATGAATAGCTGTCCATTATCAACATTATTATAAACTCATTATTATTTGGCATTTAATCAAGTTCTAATGTCTATCGATTTCTGATATTTTTCTTCAATTAGTGGATATTCTTCTGTTTTGGTATGACAACGTGAACCCAATTGACTGAGCATTATGCATAAGTAACAATGAGTTAGTTCCCTCCTTCGATACAACTACTTAATACTTCCACACTAAAGAAGGCTCAATCAAATCCACCATTAGGATATTGTAAAATGTTGGGATCCCTTAAATTTCAATTCTTATTCCCTTCTTATCACTACAGCATCTAGTCATCGACCACATATCTCCCTCCTGATAAAACCCCTCGACATTTTTATTAGACCTCGAGGAGCCTTACTACAAGCGAGTTAGTGAAATACACTAGAATGAATTTAAGAAGAAAATGCAAATAAACGTAAGAATGATGGGACGACAAACTAAAATTTTCGAACATTCCCTAATGATGGAATTCTTACAGAACATCATAAACGCTACCGAGTCGATTTGCTTAGAAATCGTACACCGCACAGCTACAGAATTTGCAAACATTCTGTTTCAAATATAAGTAATAACGCTTATCGGAAAAATTTATAAAGACGTTCTAGTAAGAAATACGGTCAGCGAAGGTTTCTGTCAAAAACATGAGTTCCTCAGTGAAAATGATGTAATTTGAGTTCTTGTCATGGAAAATGTTCTACGATATTATCAGGAAACAAGCAAGTAAGCCCGCTATTAATGGAATATTGAATCAAATTTAGTCTACCAGACAAAAAACAATTCCTAATATTGTTTGCTGTATAGACCTACCTAACTCGAGCGAATGGTGGAAGTCACAGTAACCTCTTTGGAATGCCTCGTTTTTCTTGTCCTGACCTTCTGAACTCCAGCTCTATTATTAAATTACATATGATTAGTTATATAGTTGCCTTATAGTTATCCAGACATCAGAATCAAATTCGTTTAAGTGCCGTATATGTAAATGACTATAGACCATATTAGACGAAATGTGCTCTCGCATGACGACTTAATCGATTAATCGACAACGTTTTCCATTCCAGAAACGTGAAAGATCTCGTTAAGAAGTACTGATGTTGAGCCACTATAAGTTGTTAAAACACGTCCGTTGACGTGTAAATCTGAGTGCAGGACGTTCGATCTGGTCAGTCAGCGTTGCTTGCAGTGCCACGTGCGGTCTGTTAATAATTCTTCTCCTAATTTTTTCTCTCAATTTTAGACTCATTTGATTCCCTTTCATTTGTTTCTATCTTTTCTTTCAACTGGCTCTTCATTTATTCTGTTGTTTCCTTGTGAGTTATAAGCGTATGTTAGTTGAGGTCTTATCCAGCAACCGAAAATCCCCTACTCGTTTAGTGTCTTCATTTTTTCTTGACCTGATATTTTGATAGCTACCACGAATTGATCTTCTTCTTTTTAATCATTTGATAAAGAGTGTAGGAGGGTAAGTTTTAATCAATATAATATTAGCCTCTAGAAGAAATTGAACGTTGGTGACTTTATTTAATAAATTTTGTAATTAATTATTCTCGATTTTTCGGCGTTCAAGTAAACAAGCACGATGGGTCGCTCACAGCGGAAGAAAAAATCTGTCAACTATCGTAAGATGACGCCAAAATATGATGGAGAGCCAAGCAACTCCATTAGATTTTGTTCCACAGTCACTGAAAGCTTAATGGATTACGAATTTGAGGTAATATAGATGATATTCAATTGCTCGTTGACCACTGACAATCTCTAATATCTTCGAAGTAGAAGCGTCGGTTTTTCTGAATCGTCGTTAAATGTTCTTGTTACAATTATTAGTTGATCCTTATGTCAGATATCTTTCCCACCATCAACAGTTAGTGCGACCTTACATTTCTAGCTTTATACTTGCTCGGTTAGAACTTCACCCGTTGGAGTCGTCATGGTACTAAACTGGATGACAAAATATTTCGGTGCACGAAAAAACACTATAATGGAAAT
The DNA here is from genome assembly GCA_000816705.1 of Dictyocaulus viviparus. NCBI lineage: Eukaryota > Metazoa > Nematoda > Chromadorea > Rhabditida > Metastrongylidae > Dictyocaulus > Dictyocaulus viviparus. The sequence continues at coordinate 34,748 of KN716923.1, read as the reverse complement.
TTGAGCAAGATTTCATAGCGTAACCATAGTTACAAATTATTTCAGGCTACTACTATAATGGAAGATCTAGAAATGATCAAGATGAAATTGGAATACAAGCAGTATTCGGATGCGGCTGAATTTGCTTGTGAAATGAGGCAGGTAAGTGTTGATCATGAATCGCTTATATTTTGTTGTTGTTGAAAGTTAACTGATACTCAATCATTATGCACCTCGTGATCTTCTTAGATTTGAATCTGTATATAGATCATTCTAAGTCTTTGCTTCGTAATACCTCAAAGTTTGTTCATTTTCACTCTCTTTTTTTGCAAAATTGTTGATAGTAAGACCAAGTCATCATTTATAGTTAATCGTTGGTTTACAGTGTGTCATCCACATGAATTTCAGATTCTGTGGAGAGCCGGTGAGTCAGAACTGGATTACTCGTATCGTACAGCGTTAAACTATTTCGAAAAGTTGGTATGTTAAAGTTTCATTACTTACAAGCCATAAACGATACAATTCCTACACAAATTACCGCATCAAAAGCTTGAAAAAGCTCCTAAGCTTGAATAATGTAAATATATCCTTCTACTAATACTCAACAATCCTAGATTTTTCAAACCGTTATTTTTGAATATAAAAAAGCCAGTATTATAGTGGATCCACCTTCCTAGTGATTGTCAAGTGAGGACAGAAAACGTTGAAAAACCTGGTATCAATGAGGAAGACAAAAGATTAAATAAATACCAAAGAATAGTGAGTGATTATCGAGTACATAGAAATGATAAGAGCATCATATTTTTTCAGATAAGAAGAGAAATCAAGAAAACCAAAGATTTGATACGCGAGTTTGAAGCCACAGAAAGGTATTTGGGTGCTTTGAAAAAGGAGAGAGATGAGGCACGATCTAAACAGATAGAGCCACCCAGCCTACCAATTATTATGATTTACCCAGCGGGGGAAGTATTCCCGAAATTATGTATCACTGGTTATAAGAAGGTAGTATATAGTGATTCACAGATAAGAATGACAAGAAAATTAAGAAAGATTTCAAAGAGACAGCCGCCAAGAAAACAGCTTTGTTTTAGTAAGTCCTACACTACAGCTTCTACCGACGTAGAGAGAATTACGCCTGTATCGGATAACGAATCTTCTGATGAAGAGCGAATTGTAGTGGAAGAAAATCACTGTCGTACTACTGATCATAGTGCCACATGCGAGAACACGAATGACACCAACATAACGTCCAATCCCATCCAAGGAAATGAAGAACAAAACATGGAGACTTTTGAAAACTATGATGGCACTGCAAAGTTTAGGTCAAACGAAAGCGACGTTGAAATAAATATAAGGATGGGTGAGAATTGCAATGATACTAATTCAACGTCTTGCTTAGATCTAGACCCAGAAATGGACACATTTTCAAACAACGAGCACGAACCTCTGTCAGAAGGCGACACCCAGTATGATGATCCAACAAACGCTTACATGGGTCTTCACGAATCCAACTACAGGAATGAAAACTCTCAATCTGATGATAACAACCTAACATTTAATGGTAGAACACTAGCGGAATACGCGCCCACAGGAAACAATGATACATCTGTTTCGAATCTCCATGAAATTGAGAATGAAAACAACGAAATCAATTCTGATTCTGAGCGTAATGATAATAATTCTGATTCTGATTCTGATTCTGACTCTGATTCTGATTCTGATTCTGATTCTGATTCTGATTCTGATTCTGATTCGGATTCGGATTCCGATTCCGATTCGGATTCTGATTCTGATTCTTATTCTGATTATGATGACGATGATGATGATGATAGTGATGATAGTGATGATGACGATGATGATGATATAGAGTGAGACCTTGTGATGCTCGCATATCTAAAAGAAGACTAAATTTTCATATGTCCCTTATATTTATCATTCTTTATGAAATGCATCCATTTTATTTTCCTATCTTTTTTTTAGCAGTTTTCGATCTTCAGCATTTTTATGATTTTTTTAATATTAGTTTTTAAATTTTTATTAAATAAATTTTTTATTGTTATGCTTAGCCTGTCTCTTTCAACGTTCCTCGTCATAGTCACTCACAGGTACTATATTTATTTACAGAGCACTAGACATCCCAACAGATTTTTCTATAAGAACAGGTGTTTTTTCTTCCTAATATTGTCGAACGCTTATGGAAAATGTCGAATCGGCAACGAGGATTCAATTGAAACAGTACGAAAAGTCTCAATTAGCATAAACTACATCCATTCTTTCTCAGCATTTGCATTTGAGGGGCACTCAAGATTGATTCACAATATACATTAGCAGATGTCTAGATTTTTCACAAATCGATTTTCTTCTACTAAAAATCATCCTCGAATTCAGCCATACATCAATGTTAACCAATAATAATATCCTAAAAAAGAATAATCCCATAGAAGATAATGATGAGGAAAATTCCAAAGCCAGAAATGTTTTCCACCTGTATCTTTACAACTGGCATTATTTTCACTTGTCTTAGGAAGTTCAGGTTCGTTGTGTGAAAATAATTAAATGATATTAGCTTATTCTTTCTATGTTAATTGCCAACCGCTTTTGATTTATGGAGAGCTTGAAAGAACTCCGGTTACTGTAACTCACTCAAAAATTACCATTCCTGCAAAGATTGCAGAGGTACGTTGATCTGATAATAAAGGTGTAGTTGATTTGTTTTTTGCTATTGCTAAAGTATTGATCTGAAAATGTATTATAAGAGAATTTCGGTGAAGCTAAATTTTCTATTCTTGTAATTTTAGTGATTTCTAGCTGAAACATTTATTTAACAAACACTTTATCACCATGAAAAGAATGCGCATATGAGAAATAGTTCTCCGCTTGAGGTAAGAATTTCTTATGCAAATTTCATAAAAAGTTTTCACTTATGAATTCATAGTAGGAGTACTGTTGATTCGATATCTAATGTTATTTGGTTGATTTGCTCGTACTACTCGAAAACTTAAGCTAGTTTATCTTATATCGAGCAAAAGACGGAACAATTCTTCACGCTACGCTATACGTTAATGTCCTTGTCTTGGAAGATAATCTACAGTAGACTCCTCAATTTGAAAAAGGATTTCATGAAAAATTGACTGAGCTTGATGCCACTCGTCTCATGACCCAGCGTGGTTTATTTTCCTATAGAAAGAATTCTATGATAAGCAACAAACAACGAATTCCACTAGGTAAACACAGAACAATCACACATTTATAAATGCTAGAAATTTTCATAGATTACCTCGAAACACTGAAACTGCATGGTTGAAAAACTCAGAATTACGTCTGTACTGATCTCATATCCACATTGAAACATACATGTAAATGAGTATGATACTTTAATATCACACCATTTTCCTCTCCACCTTGCCATACGTCCGTGAGCATAAGTTCCATTTGAGCTTATACACAAATCTCCACTCTTAAGCGATATTTCTGCACAAAAAGTCCAACTTATCATAAGGTGCTCAGGTGAATTTGGTGTGTCGCAGTGCAAGCTTAACAAAATTCGTTAAACATAAGACGTATAATTTCTTGGTAATGAAAATATAGCAATACTCATCAACTCCAAGTCTGTCAACACAGTTTGTTAGGGAAACGTTTTGAGTAGAGAGGAAAATTGAGGTACTGACGTTATGTAACACCGTGTAACAGAATTAGATCATCGAGTTAATGTTTATTTCACATTTATCAACAACACAACATATCCGTATATGAAATAGAAGGACAATGAAGTACTTCAGATTAAAGCAAACGAAAAAAAAACTATTTCTATTAAATTATTGCTGCCAGTTATATTTGGCATTCTTGAGGTAGCAGCTTTCCTTTCATTAAGGAATTTCAATTTAGTTTTTGTTTATAGTTTGAATAAACAGAGCAAACAGTATACTGTAAGATTGCTGTGATCTACATCGATTCGTTCCCATCAATCGACTTAAGCTGAACGTTTTGTAATAAGTCAGTATTTAAAAGTGAATTAATAGAGTAAAAATCAGTATGATGACTAATCAAAACTCTTGGTGTTTACTCATCAATATGATGTTTATCTGAAACCATTCACAATATGAGTGTAATTCTCTGTAGAGAAAATCGAACAATAATAGAGTGAGTGTCAGCTACAAATCATTGATCTATTTGAGGATTTAATCATAAAAGTTCAATAGACCCAATGAGTTTCCCATCTTACTCGTGTGTTTCACTAAAAATGCACGCTGTGTTGAAAATTTTGAATCGTTTTTTTTTTTCAAACAAACAGATCTGTTTGTTTGTGTTGTTTTGAATCGACAATACTGAGAATGAAGTTACTTCATCTAGAATATGAGGTATTGATCTTCTACACCTCTTATCCCACTGATCCTTGCGTTATTTATCATTTACAATTCAATTCAATTACATTCCATTGGTCAACAACTGCTTGATTAAATTGAGAATGATAAAAGTAATGAATCGCACACAAGTTATTAAGAAGTTCATTACATAGTTATTTAGTATAAATCATTCATCTGCGGTTGAAAAAATTATTTTCAGTTTCATTCGGAACGAAACATGCTAGAGTGAGAAGTAGATCACAGTGTAGATCCAAAATTGAATTCGTCTCGAGCGCATTTCTTTGGTCGTCGTCTTGAATCTAAGAAGTATTCACTACTTTTTTAGTTGCCTTACCTCCTATCACCACATTAATATCATTGTTCTTGGTTGCTATGGGATTCAGGAAGCATTTAGCTTGTACATAAAGCTCAGGCATAAGTTTGTATGCATTTTGCACATTCTGTGAGTTAAACTCATAGAAACTGGAGCTGATCAGCTTGATAAAGTGAATAGCCTGCTGATAATGAAGATCAGTAATCGCTTTGCTATTGGTGGAACAATAGCGAATGTTACGAATTGGTATTATATTATTTGTTTTGAATGTTAGATTTGAACGTCTAATGAGTCTAATTTGAAGCGTTAGTTGTTTTGAAGAATCAATTTCATACTTTCTTGAAACTCTTTCTTTTACATTTAGGCAGCTTTACTGAGCGTTTAGATCTTAACCGCATCCTAAAGCTCCTGCCCAGTCGTGGTTACTCAACGCTATGCTAACTTAAAATTCTATGTTTACTAGAATTCCAGTGTTCAACAACTGATTGATTGCTACGGATTTGAAAACGATAGAAGTGATGTAGTTTTCACAGAATTAAAAAAAATCAATGACTTAGTTAAATTAGTTTATTGACGAGGTAAGGAACGATTTTTGAGATCATTAGCAACGAAAAACGCTATAAAGTTAGATCATCAGCTCGATCAAAACAGCAATCAATTGGAGCACATTTCTTTCATAACAATGCTCAATCCATCTGCTCAACAGTTTTTCTGAAAGCTATTTTTTTAAAATGTTTACTTTCCAATTTGTAAACATTCATGGCGATCATGTGTTTCAGAATATTGTTATGTCTCGGATTTATTAATGAGAGTATTTACTATTATTTCTGTTGTCTTTCTTCTTATCACCAACTGTTATCGTTTTTGAATGCCATGGAACCCAAAAGCCGTTTAATTCGTCTGTAAAGATTAAACGCTAGGTTTCAACCGTTTTGTACATATCGACTTTTAGATTCGTAGTAGATGACGCTTATCAGTGCAACAAATTAGCCTTTGAGTAATTTATCAGTAATGCAGTACAAGGAGCGTGCAGTAAGCGATCGAATTCTTCTCGACGTTAAACGTACTACAGAAAGATCACCACCTAGATGATCAGATCTGCTTTCAAAATAGTATTGTGAGAAAGTATCATGGTGCTGAGAAAATTCTTGCGCACTAAAGAAATACTGGTGATTACCTCTGAGGATAAAAGTACGGAATAAGAGGCTTTATGACATGAAGTTAACGTTGCCGCAACTCCTACGACAGGGTTAGCTATAGGAAATGGGAAAAAATGCCCCATTTGCTCCTTCTGCCTCAGGAGAACGGGGAGGATGATAGGCTATCTGAAAGGCTATGATAAGCTATCATGCAGAACAGCATTATGTAAATCACTGTTTCTTCTAACAAAAGAAACGAAAAAGCCTGAAGTGATGAAAGGCTTCGCTTTTTTTCCCTTAGCTGCTTGATATGGGAAATGCATAGCATGGCTACGTCGATGAATCGCTAATTTACGTTTTGTGTTCTTTCCTCGTGCTTACTTGTAACGTCTGACAGCATTTGTTTAGTCAAAAAGAAACGTCGTGCTGACATATGAGTATCGAGTTTTGCATTTGTTATATTCCTCAAAATATCCTCACTGTTCCCATAAATATTCTCCGAACCGCTGTTCACCTGATGCCATGTCGTTCTGGATAATGCGATGAGTTTCGTATTGTCCTAATACGAGTCATATCGATATATGCATAATTTAAATATTAAAACACGATAGACATAAGGAGTTTATTAAATTCTGAATAATAGTTTGTTTAACCAATCAGTAATCTTGAGTAAGAAATAAAAAGAGATGAATCTGATTGAGTGAAATAAAATTTTATATAAAATGCAATGAGTTCTATTAGAAGAGGATCGAAAAATCTTACCAGTATTAAAATGTTTGAAAAGACTGATAGATGGTCAATATTTACTAATGTATAATTGATATTAATATTATGAGAAAATATTTTTCTAACTGACTAGTGTTTTTCCTGATTGTTTATAAGTGAAAGGAAAATGATTAAACTTAGCAGTGAGTTGCTGAGTAAGTTGCATCTCTAACTCAATTCAAAGCACTGAAACAATGAAAGTTATAGTACCTCTGGTGCATACAGTTGAAAAGTAACCCATTAAAGAAATGTAGGTCAAACTTTTATGTTACATACAGTTGTTAGCCAATATTGATTTCATATATTATTGATTGAAATAAAGGATTTTTAGACGGGGTATTAAGAATAGCTTTTCTTTCCAATTCAAAGTAGAAAATCTTTATGCACCTTTGACATGCTTCCAGAAATTATCAAATAGTGACATTTATTTAACACTATGCTTTCCGACCAGTGATTCGCCGCTACATGATCTTCGTTCGTCTCATCGTGTTGGTCACTCACATTCACCAATCATTCCCTCTTGAGAACATCACGACACGGTGAATAAGCCGTAATCATCTACAACGCGATCAGCATACTTCTCACCGATCTCATTCTAACTCCAACGATGGTGAATTATATTACATTTCAAGCTGCAAAACGTAAAACATGTGATCGGTGAGTGAATTCAAACTTTACGTCAATTACGGTTTCTATTTAACCATGCAACTTCCATACTATGCATTCGGTTTTCGTTGAGAGTTAGAATAGTTGGCCAGATAGAAATCCTCCGTAGATTTTTTATAGTGATTATTTGCATGACTTCTTTTTTACAAAAGAAAAGGCGTAGATAAAATTGCTTGGATAATGAAGTGTAAAGATAGCGAAATGCTTTATGAAGGATTCATCCATGTTATTCTGTTTCTTTGAACGGCTGTATTAGTGATGTTAGTTTCGGATATGAATTCAAATATCCATAGTTGTGCTGAGATGGCCGCAAAACTCGGAACCTCAGGCGGGACTCGAAC
>KN716920.1:0-30888 GCA_000816705.1 Dictyocaulus viviparus | reverse complement strand
TAGATCACAGCTTTGTAAAAGTTACGGTTTCTACTTATCTGCTGTTTATCCCATAACTCCTAGATATCTCTCTGACAGCAATTATTATGGTCTGTAAACAATAACACCTCTATTCTGACTGCTGTGATATTTGACTTCAAGGCATGAGGGAGATTATTTAATGAATGAAGATAAGTAGAAAAAGCATGTTGAGCAGAACAAACTTATAAAATTTATTATATAATAAGATTTCACTCACGGAACACATTACAACTCGTTTTCTTTAACCTAATATAAAGTGTGCGAAGACAATCATAACATAATCATTGCTTACACGTATATAGTAAATTACGAATTCGAGTTCAGCGTGTTATCACAGAAGTGGTTGAATGAGAGTCTGGTCCATACAGCAGCTTGAGTCAACCACTTTCCACGATGTTAGTGCTATTTGTCTTACCCAGATTTCTATAATACGAATCTATCGATTCCGGAAGTATGGCGGGTTTGGTAGACTTGGGGAATTTGCGAACCTGTTCCGGGTCTGGGTATTACTGCGGTACTTCCACCACGACGTCACACGCTACCAAATCAGATGATTTGTTTGTCGTTAAACTATTCATTCTGAAAATCAACGTGGTACCTAGCATGTAGAGCCGCACAGTATATGTAGCATAAAAAAAGGTGTCAGACTAAAACATCCAAACAATGGATCATCAGTTTCACTAACACGAAGTTCTTCACACGCTAAGTATAGGAATGCCACACTACAAATCAGTCGTGATATGGCAAAACCGTTTCGCTGTAGAAAAAATAAGATTTTCGCAGCGCAAACAACCAACGTCTATTTTTAATGGTTTTTCCCGTCCATAGGTTTTTCTCATTCTTCTCAAACAATCTAATTGAGAAATCATTAGACAAGAAGAATAAGCAGACTAATAAAAAGAATGTTTTTCTGAGAGATAAAATGTTCAAATTCTTCTGAAGGATTAATTAATCTTTTCAGCTTCACAGATTATTACTTGTTTTTTTCTTTTGGACTAGTTCAAGTTCATATCTCACTTATTGTATATGCGTTTACTCACTTTGAAGTTGACATTGTGTGTAAAAATTTCAGCAGTTTTTGCCAATGTTACATGTTTAAAAAGTAAATGTATAATAATTTAGTTTTCTTGATTGTTGTTATATATAGGATTCCTCCAATTGTAGATGGACGATACTTTCTTGTGGGCAAAATGATTTCAACTTTTCAGAGCTTTCAAGCAAATGTCGGCTCAGAGATTTGACTACGTGCATCGTTTATTACCAAAACTCAAGCTACAATCTGAAGATTGTTTATATATGAATATTTTCGTGCCGGAACGATTAGGTGAGCTAAAATTTAAGGGCATGTATTAAAGATGATAATTCTACTATTGTCGTTCCAATATTTGTGTACTTTGAGTTATTATCACATTAATTGTAGTCCTCAGCGATTCGTATAGTTCTCATACCTCTTGAATTAACCAATTGATTGCGCAGTCCACTGCTTTCAGACATATTATTGACCATTACTAAAGTTGCTGATTAGTCGATATATCTTCCAGAGTTTATGAAAAATTTATATGAAAGTTTATTATAACAATCAAAACGTAGTAATTGGCAGCCTCAAACCTCATAGTGATCGACACAGTGTCCGAAGCATTGAGATTTCTCGTCGGAAATCGCAGTATGGACAATGATATGTTAGAATACTTCCTTCGTAACTTCACGTCGCTAGATTATAACTAAGAGCAACCAGAAATTTTTCTCATAAACTGAAATAAATTTTTCACAAGTAAAACTACTATTAGTATAATTCTAACATTCAATGAAGTGATTGTCGTATAGTTGTAAAATCACACAGTATCACCTCAATTATTTAATGGCAAACTGCGAAGTGATCCTCATGCCCCCAAGGATAATTGATACATGAAATAATATTCTCATTATTGTTTTTAAAGCAATCAATATCACATTCATAATTACGTCATTCAACAGCTATGAGAAAAGATTAGCTATTAGAGAAGCAATGAGTCTCAGCGAATTTCCACAATAGCAAGGTGTGTCAAGGATAATTAAAATCATACTATTTTTATTCAAAGTGAGATACTTTATTTTTCTATTATAGTTATCCAAGTAACTTTGACGGTGCGCAAGTAGAGTATCGTCTACTAACTATATACCAATGATACGTTTATGCCAGGGCTCGGGTTCAGTGGTTGTCGGTTTGCTCCAAACATGAGTGATCGCACCTCAAACTTACGTAATTAAACCTTTATTTAAACAATACATAAAAAATATTACATCACGATTACAACAATGATAAATCGAGGACATACATGATAGGATTCGAAAGGATGTGATTATTCAATCAGATAACACTTATTAACCAGATACAATAGGTGAGACTAATATATGAAGAACAAAAATAATTCATTATAAGATAATCATGGAAATTGTACGGTACTTGTGATAACATGAGACGGCGATGATCAGTCTAATAGCGAAGGTGAAAATAGATTATGTTAGAGGTTATGAGTGAAGAGTAATGTGGAGTATACTTATTCTACTTGCTTATATAGAGAGGAGGCGGAGACTTCGGTATGAGGAAATAACGTCCTTTTCTGTCCTTTTTTGTTCTTCAGTTAAGTTCATTTCCAGGAACATATCGAAATTATGACCTTTTATGAATCTGGACATTTGCACTTTCACTCGCCTCCAACATTTTTAACTTTCGATACGATGACTCAGAAACCACAAATTAATATGATATGTAATATGTCTTTGCTTTGCATGCAATTTGGATGATAACGTAGAGATTACTCGAAAGAGTATTCTCTGCAACGTTTATGCAAATTAGGGGTTAATCGATGTCTAACGTTAGTTAAATTTGATCTTTTCTCAAAAAAAATCAGAAGCGATATTGCGGTAATAAAACAGTTTAAAACGGCTCGAAAGTTTTTTGTGAATCAAAATCAAGTGCTAAACCAAAACAACGTCTTAAACGGGAATATTTTGAAGGTATTCATACCATGATGAAATTTTCGTTTGTTTTTGAACTATTTCACTTCCAGTTTGTAAATGGTCACTCATGTTTTTGATAATTTGATTTCCCTCAATATTTCCACAAACAATAGAGATATTTTTATAAGAAAGAGAGGTTGGTTTCGTATGGATGCATTTACTTAAGACATCTCGCCATAGGTCATCGAACTCATTGAAGTTGAAAATTTTTTCAGAGGGTTTTCCGTTTTTATTAGTATTTCTTTGGTGGATTCTATGTTTCTAGAGAATTCCCATCGTCAATCTCCCTTACCGGTTCTTGTGGTCGTTCATGGTGATGAATATGGTTGGAATGCTGGTAGTCCATATAATGGAAGTATTCTTGCATCCCACGGACAAATTGTCGTTGTTACCCTTAATTATCGATTGGGAGTATTCGGTTTGTTACATCACACAAAAACGCTAGTTTATTGTCCTAATTGAATTGATATTATTTAGCTTTTGCAGGGTTTCTTGGACGATGTGAATCGTCGTCATGTTCTGGAAATAGTGGTATATCGGATTTAGTTTCCGCTTTGACTATGCTCAACGTAATATTGCCATCATTTGGAGGTGATTCGAAGGCTGTTACTTTACTTGGTAAGGAGCGAAGCTAGTTCTACATTAGGTCACTTGTACTAAAATACAAAACTCTGTTTCGATCTTTTTTCGTGTTATGAAAGAGCCAAAAGATTTGGTTTCTTAAAGATTTTTTAATATTTTTAAAGATTTTTTTTCAGAAGGTCTTTAATCGGAAAGTCACATATTCTGACTGGATTTTTCTTTGTATCACTATAGGCTGAATTGTCATAAACTAAAAATTCTTTTTACTACTTTGCATTCTTATCCTTTTTTTACCTCCCCAAATCTTTCAAACTTCTGTTTCATCTGCATATTTGAAAAATTAAACGATATAATCTACTAAACAAACGCTTCATAGGAATTTCCTGTTGATACGAATTTACTGTGTTCTTTAATGTTTCTTATTTTTTTCTTTACACAAAACAATAGTAAAGTTCCTGTCCAAAATTTGTATGTCCCTAATTCAATTTCGACAGTTCATACTTACGTTATTATATTTGAATAGGAGAGTTCCATTCATACATATATCGACGAACTCTAAGAACATATCTTTTTTGTGGTTGTTGAATACTTTTTAGTAGTTGACAAAAATGTCATTGTTAGAGGAACATGATATCATCGAAAGAACTTAATAATTTTCACGACAGTTTGTATATGATATATACTACAAAATTCCTCCCTCATCAAATTCTGTTTACACTCTAGGTTATGTCTCATTTAGTGTTCTCGTTGTATTTTAAGATTATCTTTGTGAAAAATCTCATGAAGCATACCCTGGAAACAAATCGGGTAGCCATTCATAATACATTTTTCGGCCACTCCCTTTGAAATAACATCGCTTGAGGTCCTAGTGTAGTGTTTTTTTCAATCTGAAAATGTTGCGAAATCATAATATACGTGGTTTACGAGTAAGTAACACGCACAGTTGTTGATTGTCAATACGAAGGAAGTCTCAACATATATTGCTCGTTGTGCTATCTTCCACGGTTTCTATTGTGGAAATTGAGCTTCGAAAGAGAAAATTTCAGATGATTTGTCTTCAAATTGAATTTTCAGGGTCTGAGGTTGAAATTCTTCCGTCCGATACGCATTTCATAAAATTTTCTGTGAAATGTGATGATTGAGGATGATGAAACGTTAAGCTCGATTGCTTTTAGACCCAATCGATCAGCCTTATTCGTTCTATTTCAATCCTGCAACGTTTTTTGACTAATATTTTCAAAATCTTAGAACGAAGATGGTGATGCAGTACAGAATAATTGTACCATCGACATTTCTGAAAAACACCATCTTCTGTTCGAACAAACATGACAAATCTTTGCATAGTCGTCGCTTTTAACGACTTTCACCATTATGTTGAACTTTACTTCTGCACGGAGAATTTAGTAGAATCGAATAGACGCGCTGTGCACAAAAATGCCGTTTGACGCTTTCCGTTTCTTTTATTAAAAATAGTGCTTCAAAAATTTTCCAGCTAATAAATAAAACATCTTTCGCTAAAGTGATCGAAAATGAGCTCTTTCAATTGGTTGAGTCAATAGCAAGTAGCGACGCTAATTTTCTTCAGTGGTCGTGATAGCTCAATAAGGTGATGCATGTCGTATGACACTACGATATGCATAATGAATCGATGTAGACCTTCAGCTGCTTTTTGTTTGGAAACTTTCTCTTCAAGGATAACACGTTTCCTACTGTCATATTGCCTCAAGACATTTGTGATTTCTTTCATAATTATTTCTGAATTTCTCACTAATTATGCAGAAGTATTTTACATTTACTAATAACAGTGAATTTGTAAGTTTCTTTACATTTGCTAATTAAATGGCCTTATAATTCATTTAGGATGGGGTTCGGGTGCATCGTTGGTGTCTCTTCTAATGGCATCACCTTTAACGCAACCTGGACGACGTCTGTTTAGACGAGCAATTCTTCTCGATGGTACTGCATTGGCTCCATGGGCGATGGCGCAGAATCCTCAACAGTACTTCGCTCAAGTAGCTGAGAATCTTGGAGTACGAAATATAGCTATATATTTTAAGATTCTTTATAGCAAGCAAGATACGACTGGTATTAGTGAGATTACTGATTGTTAACTAATGTTAGCCTTTTGAGATAAATTTTATCTATGAAATGTTCATTTTTAAGAAGCTTCATTCTACCAAAGCTATATAATTGTGTTTTAAATTTTAGTGTTTATCTCGGAATCGTTCGTCTATCTTTAATGACAATGTAGACGCAGCAATTCGATGTATGCAGGACCACTCAGCTGGTAATGTGACCAAGGCCGTTCAAACCATTGAAATTCCTACATTTCTGAGCATATTCGCTCCGATTGTTGATGGACAGGTAAGACAGAGTGTAGACGTTCTTGTAAATAGCAAAGATATTCTCTTATTTTTGTAAAGTGAAGCTGGAACAAAGTTGCTGTTACAATAATTATTTTGACATGACTTACACTTTTGCCTAGTGCAGTCACACGCTAAGCGTTCACACTCACTCTCCAAAATGATAAGTAACTACAGAATATCACTCTTGGGTGCCGTAAACAAGTATGTTATATGTTATGTTGCTCTAAAAAAAGAAAAGTGCACGAAAAATCTAGCTATTTCAAAAATGAACCTTCTATCAAGAATCTCCCATCATCCTAAATAAGGAGAAACATGCTTTGGCTTTAATCAATCGCTTTGACGGGATGCGCCTACGCATTTGTTTTCAACGTGGTATCGTCAGGATGACTGAATGCTAAACAGGTTTATACAATGACACTAGTTGGCCAGACTCTTTACCGAGTCAGTGCTGTTTATTTTACCTAGATTTCTCTGACAAAAACTTGCTATCCCCGGAGGATAGCAAACTAAATTGTTCTGAGTGCGACCGTGCACCTGATTAGGGGCTGTGTTCTACTGCGTCATCACCACCACTGCGCCAATGTGCCACCATCATCGTATGTATGATTCATTAATTTGTTGCTCAATTCTTGAAAGTTTTGGGAAGTGTTTAAAACAATAAAATAAATCAGGTAAATGTCCCAACTGTATAGTTTACATTGTATTTTCACTATTTATTTTTATGAATTTAAATGAGTTTACAATGAGGACGATGTTTTTTAGTCCTGTAGATTATAGTACAACTGATTTTGTCAGGATGATTATAACTTCTCCATTGTTTGCTATATTTGTATGGCTCCAATCTTATTTCAGCAAACACGGAATACTGAAATTATCACACCTATATTCGATAACAAATTACCAAATTTTTAAGCTGATTCCTAACTCACCACGGATATCGTTCTCATCTCAATACGGCTCTTTATTTCGGGAAATAGACTTACTTGTTGGATTTTCCTCGAATCCAGCTCATTATTTGCTGTCGAATGATGACTTGAAATATGGTCTGTCAAAGGAAAGACGTCAGAAGATTTTCAGGTAGTTGAAGTCCTAAATATATGTCTGCCATTGTAATTTTAGGAAATATGTACGAATTCTAATAAAGTGTTATTAAGCATTTCATGAGATATTCATATTAGTTTTATAGAACATTTGTAAGAGTAAAGTTATTATAAATGACATCATGTGATCAAAATGAGCACTAATTACTTCAAGAACCCTCGTACGAAACCTCTACGAATATCATCGATCCGAACTGCTAGCAGCAATCATTAACGAATACACGGATTGGGAAAATCCTCGGGTGAGTGATTTTCTTTTCAGTTTTGGCTATCAATCAATATTGCTTGTATACACAATGTCTTTATCATGAAATGTCTTTATCGCCTTCTCATTCTTACGCATGAAGTGATCGTTTTTTATTTATGTCACTTGAATTGTGTTCTATTGAAAAATAATTTATTGATTTCTTCTATGTTAACTATTTCCCATTTTTCAAATTTCTTCCAAGGACAACTGTTAGATTGCCTCTTTTACCGACTGGTAACTGATTCAAACAGAAAGTTTTTTATTTATGAAAACAGATTGTCATTACAATGAAGATAGTAACATATGAAAGAAGCACATAGTGTTCCTCTACTGTAACGTTTTACTATGAAGAATGTAGTCCTAAGTTGGCTTAAAAATGATGCTATATGCCCACTAACCTTGACAATTGAGGTATCGTTTTTTCATTCGACATTGATCAAAACGGCTTGTGTGATTGATTGATTATAATTTTGAGCAAATTTTGAACATAATTATGATTCACTTTTCAGGATCATCCCAAATCGATGCGAAATGGCGTATTAGCAGTATTGAACGATGTTCTATTTACAGCTCCTCTCATTGAAACGCTTCGTATGCACAGTGCTGATGAAGTACGAAGAGAGGCGAACACCTTTATGTGGGTAAAACGCATAATCAGCATTGTTACTTCGGAATTTAGAGCATGGTTTGACAAACTTCAGTGGAATACTGCGTATAACTATAACTCATGCAATCAAACTCAGTAATATTGTTTGAGCCTCAATTATGGATTCATTTGCACTTGGAGCTATATTCAAACTTTTTTTTTCATATTTTCAAATAGAATACAAGTAGAATAGCTCGTGAATTATTAGGAGAGAAATAAGTTCATCTCCAAAGAAGTGTAGCCCTAGTTGACGCTTTTGTTAGAGTTTGAAATTTATGCTTCATCTTTTATGTAGCTTAGATGTGATCTTTTTCGATCATTTCTGAAGCATTTAATTGCAGACATAGTAATCATACTTAATGTTTCTCAATCGTTTAGGTTTGTATTCGGCCACGAAACACGATCATGGATGAATGAGCAACCAAACTCAGGCTTGAGAGGATCCTTAACTGGCGATCATATCCCCTATATATTCGGTTACCCTCTTATCAGTCGAGATAAAGAAGAGAAAGTATGGCAAGAATTATTCAAAACTGAAATAAGTTATCATTTCGTAACGCTGTTCTATCAAAGTTTCATAACAATATTAGTTATTTTGCCACCTTATTTCTCTTTTAACTCGTTGTTATCATTCAAGTTGTATTTCGGATTCAATGCTGAAGACCGAGGAATATCTGAGGTTCTCATGCACTATGTAGCCAACTTTGTAAAATCTGGGTAATTTTCAAAAGTATTTCAAATCGCTGTAAAGTGATCGCTCTCTTCATTCTAATATAGTGATCCAACAAAGCCAGTATTAATGTCGAAATCGGTTCCAATGGGTGATGCCTTCCATTCAACTGCTTGGCCTCAATTTGATCAGCCGAATCGAGAAGCATATCTGGAGATAAGTAAGACTGACTATTATTCGTATAGGATAACTAAGGCAAAGAACTTGAAATTTTTACTGATTGAAGGATCTATTTTGCTGATAAGAGTATGTGATGATGTTTTATGATTTGTGTTCATGCATATGTGCTATTATAAGTGTTTTTATGTCCAACAAACAAAGAACAATCAATAAATCGATCGAACTACCAGAATCATGTAATGCACGGTTTCACGGCTATTATTTGTTGAAATAAATCAAATAAAAGCAAAAGAGTGGGGAAAGTGCTGAAGGTGTATTTTTCAGCCGATCGGCCACGTATAAAAAACTACTACCGAAATGCACGAGTCGGATTTTGGACTAGTTTAGTTCCAGAATTGCACTCATCCGGAAAAGAAGGTGGAAAGGTACCGGAGGTACGGTCGTCATAATATTTTTCTTTCTGTTCTCTGAAGCGTATTGGGATAGTATCAAGCTAGTAAACTTGCGTTTTAAATACAAATCGTCACTATGGTTTGATCCATGGAGTCATATTGGTACTCAAATTTTCCAATGTGTCGCTGACAAAACTACCTTAGATTATGGTTGTTATGCAATATGATTTTTGACATTACTTCACTTTTTTCTTTAATGCAATCATTGATTGATCCAAATTTCAAGGGAACTATCCATAACTAGTTTGTTAGGCCATTCTCTTGGAAACATAAGTGTTTTTGTTATTGTCATGCCTGCATAGTTCATCTGTAATTACAACGAAGATGCTCCAAGTGTATGAGATAAGTATATCGGCACAAATATGCATATATGAAAAGTACGCCTCGTTCGGTTAAATATTGCACATTTTTCAAGCCTAGCCAAACTAGAATTCTGACTTGGCTCCTAATTAACTGTAGATGAGTAGTCGCTTGCCAACCATTATTATTGACTGTTATCTAAAGTTGACGAGACATGCACGTGACAATTTAGATGACACTCACCTTTCAGGAGCATCATCTGTTGCCGGATCATTTTAAAAAAGATTCGTTTTTTGGACGTGTTAGAGCATTTGTACCATACGTGAATCATCCATTTCCTGCACCTCCGTTGCCACCATCACCGCCACCAGAAAACATAGGAAAAATTACCAGTAGTAAGCTTTTTAGCATTTATTGGTTGTGCGATAATCACCAGATATTGTATCATTACTAATCGAATACTTGTAAGATTATAATTTGATTGTTCAATGAAAGTTTGCTCATACAATTATTTTTCATATATACCGATATAAATAGGTTTGTAGCATATGGGTTGGAGGAACTATTGTAATGAACAGGCTTGAATTAGGTACGCTGGTATGGACCTACTTATATCTCTGTCACGCTAAGCAAAAGTTTTCGATGAATTTTAGGAAAGAGTGAGAGAAATCTTAGGAAACAACACTGACTTGGTAAAGATTGACCATCTCACTACATTGTATAGAGCAGAGTTACATTCAATTGCCTCCACGATATTATCATTGGATTAGAATGACATATCCGCACTACCCTAGGATTGATGAGCTCAAATTTTACCTTATGTGATGATTTTGAGCTCTTGAACCCCTTGCCTCCCTCTTTCTCCCCATCCCTCTTTCTTGTATTTTTTAAAATTAACATATGCTTTTAGTGAAACCACCTGTAGCAACGCCATCTCCACCAAGTGACACAGTAACCGTCGCTAATGGCCAATACAGTACCATGCTGTCGGTTACTGTGGCTGTTGGTTGCGGTCTATTATTTCTCAACATATGTGTGTTTTTCGGTCTTTATCGTCAGGTAAATGTTTGTATTCTGTTGAACGAAAATGCAGCGTACTTATCAGAAGTAATATGGTGTTAAGCAGTATTAATCTGATTTTCATTTCTGGCTAATGAAGAGTTTCATCACCCAGAGGCCGGTAAATTGATATTAGAATCATTAACGAATGTAAATTATGACTTGATAGAAGTTACTCATTATAAGTTATTGTAGACGAAAGTTACACAGTCGGTTACTTCTATCATACATGATGAGATCACTGTAAGCTCGTGAAGCGTTTTTAAATAAATGATCACAGAGCCTCAACCTCCTTATTATTCTTTGTTATGTGTTGAGTCATAATCTCGTTTTTTTTTCTTTCTGTGTCAAATCGTGTTTAGTGTGATAAGAACAAACGATCAAAGAAGAAGCTGCAACTACAGTATCAAACTTATGCTTCCAATCAAGCTGCAGTACCTGATCAATACAATAACCTCAACTCTCCGGTAGTTACACTTTGCTTCTCGTTTTCATTTTGATTTATGTTGCACATTTATGAGCACTCTTATTGTTTTGAAGTTCATGGTGACACAAACTAACGACACTTAATCTGAGGAAATATACGGGAATACATATATGATCTGAAAATCTTAAATAATTGAAAGTTATGTTGGAATTGTAAGAAAAGCTTCTCCCGATTGTTTAAAAGAGTTAATAGCAAGGTATTTATAATATTGTCATACACTTATTTCATTTGAATTGGCGAAAAGCACATTAACTATGCATGAGGATAATTTGAATCGTTATCATACCAACAACATTATAATGAGAACCACATATTATTACCACTTGAATCTTTTATGATTGCTATTTTATTACCAGATTCATTTTCCTTTCTAACACAAAATGAAAAATAGAAAAGTGTTTGCCATAAAAATAATACTTTGTATTCGTAAAATGAGTCTCGGATAGACTTTTGTGTAAGCGAGATCATTGATCTGCTTGATTTATTTTATTCGCTAGTAGTTTCTTACAGATCTGAGTGAATCGATCCAAATCTTCCATAACGTATCTGAATATAGTAGTTTAATACTAGTGGAAAATATTGGGTTGAATGGCTGAGCAGCTTTTGTTTCCTTAACAAATATGCCTCATTAACTTAGTATATTTTCTTTTTGGTTGAACGCATTCCCTCCCTTTGTTAAATCTTACCTAAGAATGATCTTATACAGTAGCCTCTATATGAGGTAAGGCTGCGTGTTTTCGCTTCGCTTATTTGCATGAAATCTTTTTTTTTCACTAACCCATACCAAGTTCAGCTCTCGTTAATGCCACCTCCACCGCCACCTATTTCGCTTAACTCTTCAACAATAAACACAGCTCTTATACATGAGGACATTTTTAATCGGTCACTATTCGCTCCGGCAGCACTCATTTGCACCAACGACACCACCAACGTAATCAATACAGCACGTTCGTTTCAGGAGCAGGCACGTTTATCCAGAATCGCCTGAACATAAATACCTTACCATGACTAATTTTCGTTTTCCATTAGCGCTAATGTCTAGAACAGATACTGAAATTTAGCATAAAACCCTCCAAAAGGCACTTGAAGCCTCTAACCTCCTATTTATCCGTGATCCAATTCTTTACATTCTTTTTATTTGGTTTTTTCTCCAGATATATTATGAAAGTTAGTAAATCATCTAAAGTTTCAAGTTACGGTAATTAAAATAAATATTAGTACAGAAAAGAGATTGTTGCATTCTTTTTGGTAACATTAGTCTTAGATAATAAGAGAATTGTTGGCGTTGATCAATCCTTTGTGGCGGGATGCGCCAACGCATTCGTGTTCAGCGTGATATCGTGGAGGTGGTTGAATGCGTGCCTGGTCTATACAATGACTTGATTTGACCACTATTCACCAAGTCAGTGCCAGTTATCTTACCCAGACTCCTCTGGTATCAATTTACCGACCCCGGAGCTATGGCGGGCTTGGTAGGCCTGGGGTGGCCACGAATTGAATCGGCCAGCGTGTCACTGCGGCACCTCCACCACTGAGCCATTGCGCCCCCAACATTAATCTTATCTCACATAAATGTTCTCCAATAGTTTCTAAGAAATTCCCCACCGTGTTATATGGTTCTTCTTCAATTACTACTGGGTTGTTTGGATGGCCCGTCTTCACACATAGTTTCAATTCGTTTCTTCAATTTTTCCAGCAATCTTCAACTCGTTTCCCATCTACGCAGCTATCGTCTATGGTGTAGGTCGCCTGAGTACATGATGACAGGGGCACGACGACTTTTTGCTGGTGTAGCTTTACTTTACCGAGGTAGTCCTAATCAGACGTTCTTATGTTCTGTACCACATACAGTCTCCGGCTCTAGTGAATCAGTGGAATGTGCCCCCTTGTAACCTTATTCCATCAAGGCGGTGGCGATTATTGATGGGTTTACTCTTAACTACGTTTCCATGTCGACATGTAAATGTTAGAAACACCTTGCAGCCATGGAGGCGGCAAACCATCTGATGGATATAATGCACAGTTACCTTCAATAACTGATAAAGGTTTTATTTGGTCAGCTCATTCGTAGTGGTAATCTGCAATAAGGTCAAAAAATTTTACTACTAACTGAGTTTCTATTTTCCGTTATTTTTCTGAAATGGAATTCTAGGAACACACGTCAGTCACGTTGACGTAGTTTACCATCTGAGAAGTAAACTTTTTCAATTATCGTCATTATTTTGAATATTTTGAAATCCTTGAAAAATATTTCGCTTACTTGATCAACAACCCTCACATATAGATAAACCACAAATATAATAAGAAAGTCTATTTTATAGCTCGGTTAATATTGAAATTGACTGCTTAGAAATTTATATGTGATAATTTTCAATCAATAAATGTTCTTGTTAGCCGTTTAATTTTGAATTCTAATTAAGTCTCACTTTGTATTTGATAGAAGAAAATGTCTAAGTTGGATTTTTTAAAGTACTAAATGTGAACACTAATTGTCTTCTCATTAATACTATGAAACCTTCATGAGAAATCTACATTTAACATTAGTGATTATTATCCTGATAATGATTATTCAGCTTAATAAATGATAAATTATCTAATTTGAGATTATGTAAGTTACAATTCATCGATGTAGTCTTTAAATTTGCATTAAGGAACCGTTGCTGTCAGCGTCTCATAAGACTTCTCGATCCGGTGTGTCGCCGTCATGTCCACGTCATGGTCGTTCAGTTCTACCACTTCATTCTGGTCGAGGCAGCTTAGCATCTTCCGGAAATGCTCCTACACTTGAAGAAATTCAAGTTTAACACTTATTGGGCGTTTCAACTTTCTGTACGTTAGAACTGAGTTATTCTGATCGAATATGAAGGAAGACATTGTCTTCTTTTTCATTAACATATCTGAGAAGAAAATGCATTTCTTTCTGTTTAGCTATGATGTCTAATGGCAATATTTTATTACTGTGTTCATCTACAACATTTTACAGAACTCAAATCATAACTTCTTAATGCCGATCTCCTGTTTGTTTTTTTTTTCTACTGCATTATGTGTGCCTACTGTGTATCTATACAATTTCGCTAACTATAATTTTATATCAGTCTGTAAAACTGTTAAGTCTTTCAATTATAATGGTCACATTATCACATATAAAACCTAAGAAAATATTTATATACTATTATGGAAGTAAAGCAATGCTGGTCGTCTTTAACTTCATTGACAAATATATCGTCACGAGTTTAGAGACTTGTCATTTACAACGGTCCTACTCATTACCAATAGAGTATCAGTTTGAACATTTCCTACGATCAGAACAGTTTAAACATCTTTTTTTCAGTTTCAGTTTGAACATCTTTTTTGATGAAGAGATCTGTTTTGAATTACTTCTTATCCAGCGTTCAACTACATCACATCAAAAATCTAATCAACAAACGTCCACTCAACGAACGCTGACCTTTGTTTGTTTTTTTCTTCAAGTAAATATTGTTTTACCAAACAGTTCACTTGATAAAAGGGTAATGCTTAGGGCGACTAATCGTATTTTGTAAAGAATGTCATAGTGTATCGAATAAAACATCACTTGACGTATTTTAAGAACTGCAAATCAAATTGGTTTTCATTGACATCACTTAGGATGGCTCGTGTCATATCTTCTAGCATTCATGCGGTATCGAATTCCTATCGTCGTTAACTAAATAAGCTATCTTCATTATTCTGCTGTGTACGATTTCTACGACGACACCATTCGATTCTCTAAAACATCGTCAAAATTTTCCTCATTTATAAATCTGTAAACTACTGACGAACGTTGATATAGCTTTTTCTTACTTTTCTCTTTTGACTTGGCTGGATTTCCATATGATCAGAAATTCTCTTATGTTAATTATAAGCCGTCCATATGCCTCATCTATCGTGATTTTTTTCTGATGTTTTAAATTATTTCGTTCTTCAGTTTCCATCGAACACTAGATGTTTTCTGAATTATTGTCTTCTTCTTTGAATTCTTCCTACTCGAAAATTTCTGTTTCAAATATGTATTATGACTCATTCTTCTAAGAAAAAAGAACTATCATTTAACTCAATAGACTGTATGACAATATGTGTTACTGTTTGCACCTTCATTTAGTGTCACTAAAATGAATTGGTGACCGAGTGGTGACTAGAAATCGCATACACAATACAATGATGACAAAAATATGGCAACAAATTGGCAACATGGTTAGGATGGGCGAAAAAAACGAAAAAAAAACATGGACACGCTTTTGTTAGCATAAAAAAGGTGTTATGAAGGAGAATATCATATTTCTACCAAAGAATAGATGGATATTGATTTTTATTTCCGTCCGGACGGAATAAAGTGGAAGTTGTCTCCTCCTTGTGGTGACGCCATATATTCAGCTAACGACAATCCCATCGACGCTATAAATAAAGCGATATCATTCTAAAAATCGTCTGGACAATCTATTTCGTCTCATTATTACGTCAGGATTAGTGTCAATGACGTCATTATTTTCATTCCATTCTACACTACATTAAAAAACCACCCATGAGCTGCTTTGACAATATCAAGAAATAAACATGCATGAATTATTGAGGCAGTAAGTCATAGCTTCAAAAGAAAGCCTAAATTCCTCAATCTTTAAATTGACCCAAGGATATTTTGCACAAATAGGAGTGTTTGCAACGGGATAGCGACTGGCACTTAGTGTCTCTATCGCCTTTATGTCTAAGGAGGAAACCCCGAAAACTGAAATCTGGCCAATGCTTTGCTGTAAATATATCGATGATTGATTAATTATCTGCTCTACACAAATGAAAATCTATTAGTGCTCTTAGTTGTTGAACGAGCAGTCTAGCTATAAATGATTCTTCCGTAAGGAACCAAAAAAAAAAAAAAACTGGCTCCCTATCTGGAAAGGACATTTGTGTGGAGGCAAAAAAAACTACAAACTGTGCGAAAATGGCTATACAACAGAATGGTACTGAAGGCCAAGCAATAACAACATCTTGTTCATTATCACTTGTCTCATTCAACAAGTGAGCTTATAAAAAACATGTTCTGACACTAGCGTGTGTAGGGAAAGAAGACAAAAGACAGAATTCGCGGGAATGGCTCGACGAAGTCTCGTTTATCCAGCCTTTTTTCTAGAACAAAAAGTGCTAGCTATAAAACGCTGTTCAAAATAAGTTCTAGGAGGATCGGTGAGAACAAATGGAATCTTTCCAAACAATTTGAGACACAAGTTAGTCGGCAATTGCTTAGATGAATATCTATGCGTAAGTAATAACAACATAAAATGTTCGAATAGAAGAGAAGGTTATTGTAATAATTTAGGTACAGTTTATCTGATCTATTGCAAAGCGTACAGGGTAAAATATATTAGCTAAATGGGAAAGCCATTTTGTGGTCCGCATAAAACAGCACCTAGTAGGGTAACTTAAATCAACATCAAATACTCTACTAGATATACGTAGGTTACAGATACATAGCGAGGAAGTTTTCAATGTAAAAGCCACCGTACTTGTTCACGAACAGAAGATCTCAGCGCGCAAAATTATTGATATTTCGGGAAAATTTCATGAGCCCTGAGAGAGGAATGCATCGGGATCGCACATGATATGACAGAATATAAAAGTGCCCTGTTTGATAAGGGTCTGATTGTCACGTGATTGGTCGCTGATTTTTAGAGTAAAAGACTTAGTAAAAGCGGCGACTATATAGAAAGTTTATTTATTTTATTTATGTGTTTAATGACTTCCGATGTTCACATAATGAAGGTGTTTAGCTGGCAGAATTGTAAATAACTTGATCTTTCTAGGACCAGAAAAAATCGAAACCGCCGAAACGTCAGCCATTTAAGTAACCTCTATTTAACAAGCTCGTATATGCATAAAAATGAAATACTTACATTTATAGTTTTTCTTTACCTGATAGAAATTTTTTTTTTGTAAATCATGTCGAAACTGTCATACGTCCTCGAAAATAAGGAGGGTTATCTTATCAATTTCTCTTTTAAAATAGAAACAAAATCATTGCTAATTCCATTTTTTAGAGATATTTTTCTGTTACCATACTTTGACTAAACCGTCGTTTTTCTCAGTAAATTTGTTTTTCGAATTTTTTTCTTATTATTATGAAGGTCATAACAAAATGATTCATGGAATATTATGATTTTGTAATGAACTCAGTTATTGAGAATTTTTATTTTATTGGTAATTTTATCGATTTTATTATCATAGTTATTGAGGAAAAAGGCCTAAAATTTCATATTACTTACGGCTTCTCTTTGATTTCATTAAAACCGCTCGATATACACGAGACATGACTTGATCTATATTTGCATCATCGATCTGGAATTGTGGAACTTTCGTCATTGTTGAGAGGTTATTTTAACCTCAGACAACTACAGTTCTTCTGTAGAAAATTCACTTACCACGTCACCCCATACAAATGCACTAAATATGCCAGCAAGGATGAAAATAGTGAACATCGTCGACTTCATCATGATTACCTGAACGCGTGAACTTCATTTTTTATTTAAGCATTGTGGAATAAAAATACCACCGTATGAAAAACGCATTATCATACGAAAAGCACAAATAAGTGGTTCAGTAGAGGTCAGCAATTTTCTTTTTTGTGTTTCTTTTTCCAAAATGTTGTTGATAATTGTGGAATCTGTATAGTGAAGTTATTATTTAGATGAAGCAATCTAGTGATAAATGAGACATAAAGAAGGAAGAAAAAGAAAAATGAGTTTGAACGGATGAGGGAGTAGCGGCATCACTTAAACAACAATCAAACATAGTCCAAGTTAACGGCGAACCAAAATCGCGCAATTAGAAGATGTTGTCAGCTACTGCTCTTCACGAACAGAACTCCTTCTAACGAGAAGAAAAATTACAGACAACGCTGAAATGTTCAGAAGTCGATGAGTTTTGTTTTGAATTCAACGTAACGGTAAGAAAAGGTTTAATTTTAGAAAATATACATTCTAAATGATTTAAAATTATTAACGACATAAATATGTAATCAACATATGTGAACAGCACAACGTTTATATATAGATGATGTCGTGTTGATTAAGATGACAACCAACATATGGGTCCTTTGTAAATTGCGGTACCAATTTCCTATTCTAATTACATTTACTGAACGCTTATGAGCGTTATTAAACAAATTTACTATTTCATTTCAAACAGCATAAACAATTCACCATTTATTTATTATGTTTTTGTTTATTCTTTCAAAATTTAATACAGCCGTAATACTGTAGAGTATTTTTCAGAGCAAACTTCTCGAAAAAAAAATATCTACTAGTATCATAATTTGTTTGCGAATCAGTTTTTTCTTGATAACATAACAACGTTGGTGAGAGAATTTCTACTACTTCAGCATCACAAAATATAAAATGAGTCTAAATCACTCAGTTTGAACAAACTGGTAGAATTATAATAATCTTGAAAAGCATATTAAGTTATGTGCAGCTTAAATAAGAGAAATTTTTTGTAGATCTTGTTACGTTTCATTCCTTTTATTGTTGTCGATTCTTTTCTAAAATGCTTAGCCTATAAAATATGGCAAATCAGTTTCTCTTGTTGTTTTTTTTTTTTCGAAAAGAAAAACCTCTATAATAAATTGATGCAAGCGAACTTCTCCCTGCTATTCGGAAATCGGCTGATGATATTCTATAGAAAATAATCGGATACAAACGTTTCAATCAATGAAGATTCAATCACACCAAAACGATTGAAGCATACCACCTTACTTCACATAAAATTCAGCAGCACAGTGTTTTCTTAAATCGAATCGTAATTTATTTTTTATTACAACTAATGCTCAATTTAAACAACAAATTAGACGGCTAGCACATTATTTTAATTAAATATTCAGAAATGTTGTAGCTTCAGAAATTCTTTCGTAAAACGACGTTGCACACTTTTCTTTATCACATTATCAGTCACTGTCAACATAAGATAAGATAAGATAATTTTTGGCGTTGATCAATCCCTTGTGGTGGGATGCGCCCCCGCATTCATGTTCAACGTGATATCGTGGAGGTGGTTGAATGCGTGCCTGGTCTATACAGTGACTTGAGCTGACCACTCTTCACCAAGTCAGTGCCAGTTATCTTACCCAGATTCCTCTGGTACCAATTTACCGACCCCGGAGGGATGGCGGGCTTGGTAGGCCTGGGGGTGGCCAGAAGTGAATCGACCGGCGTGTCACTGCGGCACCTCTACCACTGAGCCACTGCGCCCACCACTGTCAACATACTGATATTAATATTAGTAAGAAAATAAGTCACAGTGTTGTTTAAAATGTCAACTAACAACTAAAGCAGATAGAGGAGAAATGCATTCATACCATTTAATCGAACGATTTATTGAATTCAAATAGAACATAAATGAAACGCCAAACTTTTGCTTTTACAAATGCCTATTTACAAACATGTAGATCGAGAAGAACGTGAAAATATAAAAATACAAACTTGTGCTCCATTTATGTTTACTGAAGACATAAGAAATCTATGAGAAGACATACTCGAAAAAACGATATTCAGAAGCGAATCCCTCTCATCAAAACCATCATTCTCATTTACCAAATGTCGAGGTATCTCCGTTGACAACATTACAAAACACTAACACCTGATAGATGGGTTATACACCTGATAGAATTTCTTGATAGCATTGTTAGCTTATTTCGCCTCATTAAGAATTCCATTTAACCGTTTAGAATTTGTAAAGAACGTTAAACTAGGCTTTGCCATTACAAAAAGTAGGCTAATCTATGTTGCAATTTGTCAGCACTACTATGTCCTGTTCTCCATAGGTTACAAAAAAGTCAAATATTCCCGAATGAAAATATCGACAGCATTCTATCACAGAAATATAAGTATGTCTGCGCATGAACTATCTTATCTTACCATTTGTACTGCCAACGAACATAATACTGTAAAATAGGGCATTGTCGTTGATCACTTCTCATGAGATACACCAGAGATTTGTCATCTACATGCCTTTGTGAAGGAAACCAAGTGTGAATTTGGTCAATACGATGGTTTGAGGTGATTACTCGATGCCAGGAAAGTTGTGTTTGTCGTCCTAGATGAAGTAGTTCAGTGATCGCTGAAGCTGAGAAGGGCATGAGATGCCTTGACGTGAACTCAAACCAGCCAACGACTGTGCAAAACGTACGCCTATAATCTTAAAAAATACATATACAAACTTGTTATGTATTCAAATATCTGAATAGGTCCTTAGACGATACATTTAAGCCGAATCGGCCGCGCTAAATGTAGCACGAAAATATGTTCATGATTGATATGAATAAGAAATCTATTGGATTGAACATTTTAGAATACGGTAAATTGGAGACACATTATAAAATCATAATACCAATTAACAATGTTAACAGTGTAATGGCATGAATGCACTAATACTTAATGATTAAGGTTTGAACAGTAAGTTATTAACGGTTATTAAGTTATTAATATTGTTCACAGTAAGTTATTATCATTAATTATTATTATATACAATAATTCCACTTTAAAATCTTTGAGACCTCTGTTTTCATTACTATGGTAGCAATATGGTAGAACTTTGGTGAGATGAATATAAATTCTACTGCATAATATGAGCACCTTACAACTACATTACGTGAGGTCATTATGAATGTTTGCTGTAATTTTATCGTTTGTTTAACAGTATTTGGTAGCTTACCTTGTTGCATAGTTACTAATCAATATACGTGAGAATTATGGTCAAAGAAAGATGGCTTTGTGTGGCTTGTCATTTCATCATTAACGCGCCATGTAACAAATTGAGCAATCTACTGAAACATTCAAAATGTTTTGAATTTGATATGAAAAATTATTTCAGATGTTCTCATGGTTCTTTTTGTTATCAACAAGAGAAGGTAGAAAGAAAAATCAGCAACTGGACATATTTTATTAGACGATATTAGAGCGGAGAATGTCAAACAGCTAAGAAATATGAGGTAAGAAATTTACTGTCATATGAAGGAAGATGGTATTCCAAATATTGTTATGCAAGCTTTCATTGGTTATTCTTTGAAGCTGATAAATGACGGTTCTAGTAAAAAACTAATGGCTGTATCGGTTGAGGTGATTTTCACTAGAGTTTCAACCTTTTTCTCTAGTGCTTTATAGCTTTTGGTACTTTATATGATATCTCAATAATAAGACATCTGTTTTTTGAATCATTATTGAGTAATTAACATAAAGATTGATGATGTTACATTTGTATATATTTGATCTGTCGCTGGTTTATAATTGTTCAGTGTACAACATTTTGATCGACAATTACTAATCGTGTTTCCCTCACTCTCCTTCCAACAGCGATTTGAGGGGATTTTATGTATCATCAATCATTATGTTAGTTGATAGGTTAGCAACGTTAGTTATCTAGCACCTTTAAAAGTAATTCCAGAGGAGACCAGAGGAAAAAATATCGTGTACATCTGTTTGCTATAAATATGAATCATTAGTGGTCTTAGTAATATACCATTTACATTCGCTTTTTTACCGCCTATGGTCATATTTCTAGGGCGCAGTGGCTCAGTGGTGGAGGTGCCGCAGTGACACGCCAGCCGATTCACTTCTGGCCGACCCCCAGGCCTACCAAGCCCGCCATAGCTCCGGGGTCGATAAATTGGTACCAGAGGAGTCTGGGTAAGATAACTGGCACTGACTTGGTGAAGAGTGGTCAACTTAAGTCATTGTATAGACCAGGCACGCATTCAACCACCTCCACGATATAACGTTGAACATGAATGCGGGGGCGCATCCCACCACAAGGGATTGATTAACGCCAACAATTATCTTATCTTATCTTATGGTTATATTTGCATATCATAACACTTCGATGAGATCTCAACAGTTAACATGGTTTACTCCACGTTATTCATTGAAAATTATTTGTTTTCCTCATATGTACATTCAATGCAAGCGTTATTACTTGATGTCAGTGATGAACGTTTGTAGTAGCTTTCTGGCAAGGAACCTTTTACAGAGGGATATCGATGCCCGTCCCGACCTACATCAGGAAGTGTCCTCATTCCTGGGATCCGATGTGCCAATTCGTCGGCTAAGAATTGTACAGCACTCGATGAGACAGGACCAAGCCAAAAGTTTTGGTGAATCTACACCAGTACATAGTTAAAACACAGACTTG
This sequence comes from Dictyocaulus viviparus, assembly GCA_000816705.1. Taxonomy (NCBI): domain Eukaryota; kingdom Metazoa; phylum Nematoda; class Chromadorea; order Rhabditida; family Metastrongylidae; genus Dictyocaulus; species Dictyocaulus viviparus. Next base: position 8,591 of record KN716920.1, on the reverse strand, counting down.
ACTCTTGACATGCTACTTTAAGATTGCAAACTTTCGAGTCAATGGAAAGCTAGAAGTACGGTGTTGCTGCACAAAAAGGAAACGTTCGCGACATTCAGACATTATTGGATAATCTGACTGCAGTCTGTCGTTTATAAGCTTTTTACACGACACATTTTTCACATACTGTAGACTTTAAAAAACCCTTCATAGGGTGTCGTGGGCGTGTTGGTTTAATATGGCTTTATTTAGATAGAGTTCAAATTAATATTCGATAAATCGTGTATTCCTAAGAGAGCCCTACTTAATTTTTTCAGGCTCTTAAGTACGTCAGGTCGAAGTTTTCACGGTTAAAAAAAAGGGTGACACCTCGTGATTATTTTTAATTAGGCTGGTGGTATATCTTGTTATACGAATAGCACATTATTCCTATGCGCTTATAAAGCAGCTCTATAATATCGAAATCAATCGCTCACTTCAGAAATTCAGGAATCATTACAGATTATATGCAGCATCGTTCTCCAGTAACATACGTACAGTTACTCTTATATTTGATATTTTTCAGCTTTTCGTATGCGGTATACAAGATTGAAATTCCAATCGAAGTGATACTTAGCATTTCATTTTGTTTGGAAGCCATTTCAGCTCGAATATTGTTCTTATTTGTTGCTAAATCCTTGTTTTATTGCTTTGTTTTATTCAAAGGTAGCATCTGTGATGATGAACAGACTGAAATTTAAAAAACCGATGAAAAACAACAAAAATCTAATTGTTATTCATGAAAAAAAGTTTCTACATGAAGTGTTGACTCATACAGCCCTCCATTGTTCATCTTGTTAACATAGGAGATTCTATCACAGAGTAAAGCTATACTCAATTTTTGCTGTCAGCCTAATGAGCCAATCAGACTTATATTTTGATCCTTAATCTGAAGACATTTCTTGTAGACGGAGCATCGGTGACGTACGTGTGAGTGGCGACACGGAAATCGATCATATTAATACTAGAAGAAGGTGGCACCTTCTTAATACATCGATCGTGATTTCTTTTTGTAGTGGATCACATCATCTTAGCTATGCAGAAATTTTGCCCTATGAATAGCTGGAAAAGAAGATTTATAATTGCACAAAAGAAGGAAAAGCCTCGTGCTCAATACAACTGCATCCCATTTTACATAACTATTCACAAGTACCTACCATACAAGATTAGCTTCTGAAGAATCCAAAAAGTACGAACGACAAAAATCATTCCAAGCAATTCAAAAAGAGGTACTTCCATTAGAGGGCCTGTAAAATGGGTTGACGAGCTCGTACCTAACGTTAAGATGCTCTGCTCGAAGATGCTAACCACTGCTAACGAATTTGCGTCGTTGAAGTCACCATGTACGAAAGGCCTATCAGCCTATTTTTGTGTTGTGTTGTCTTTTCCATAAAACACTGTTTACCAGATTCGAGTATGGCTAAACAAGGTTACAGTCAAGATATTTTATTTCCTTTCTAATCGCTTTTAATTCCATCTGTTCCCCTTAATAAAACAAATTATCGTAACTGATGTTAATGCTGATGTAATTCCTTAAATAAATTTCTCTATCATACGACACGATATGAGTGAATTGATATGCAAACGGTAGAGTACAACAATCTGATTTGAAGAGATTGAGGAACGTTAACAAGAAATTCATTTCAGCAAAGTCTAATGAGTGGCAAAGTGTTCACATGAGCGGGAACTGTAAGACGGCAACTTCCTTCAGCGCATAACTGTGGCATATAAAATAATCGATATCATTGTCATTCATGTTGCAATCTGCTATTTACACTGCTATAAAATCAATAAGGAAAGTGAGTAGAGTGTTTTTAAACACGGTCTCACCACAATCGCAACGAATCACAGCAGATAATGTTTTCCAGAATTTCTCAATTGTAAACGTGTTGATATTTTCTTTATAAAGTAGCTTTGTGGCTTGCTATTTTTCAGAGCAAGTTAGTCTCCTCTTCTATCAAAGCTAAAATTCTTTTCTCTAAAATCTTCTACTCCTTTCTTATTTCATTTGCGATTTTTGATAGATCAATTTGTCTTTACTGATGTTACTGCTCGTGTAGGTAGCTACCTAATCGTTTTGTCGTATTTTGTTTAAATTCCTATGGATCCGATTAGAGTTCTAAGCATCAGCATGCCGTTCGCTGAATTACCGCCATAATTTGAACCCATCTTTCTGTCAAAAGAAAAGTGGTTGTGATCAATTTTTCGATAATACCGGTCTTATACTTCCAAAGGAAAAAAGTGTTTAGCTTACGTAATGAACCTCTTCTTCAAAATCATTCACTAAAACCACTGTCAATCAAATTTATCACAAGAACTCTTTATTTTACTGACATTGCCTCATTAACTCAACGTAGCCTTGATTGACCGAACTCTTATCAGTTTTAGGAAGGACGACACCATTAGTGCCCTATTCCTGTTGCTTCTCAGTAAATTTGCTTGGAGAAATTTTCGTTGTTTTTCCCCTGCTATCAATTTTTAAATATATATATATATATATGAAAACTACAACTCGAGAAATTTCTGTCCTATCATTTGTTCTAAGTGGATTTTGTCTTGTGTTTTTAACAATTGCATTATTTATTCATTAAACTTATTCCTCAGCATATGCTTATCAAATATGCAACTATTCCGCTGTGGTAGAGAAAATTTTCGTGCCATTAACTCGTGTTATATTCCGCCGTTATCGTCAATTCTTAATGATTTGCAATAATGAGTGTCTTTTATCCTACTAGTATGTTCTAATGTTGAAAATAGATTGTAGAATGTCGAGTGGTTCGTATTTTATGGGAGCAGTTCGTGATCCTCGAGACGAGTGTCGATTGATGCCAAATCGAAATGCTACTAGGGATAATTTAGCCGAAATTCGTGTACAAATGTTGAGTGTGAGTCTGACAAACAGTGAATGTCATTTTCATGAGGTTTTGTGTGACAACGGTTCCGACTTTCCAGTCACTCTATAGTTTATGAAATAACCTTAGCAGATACCATCAAGTGGTCACTGCCGAATTTGAGATTGAAGCTTTAAAATTTATATAAACATCGCTGCGTATAATAAAACGCATTAATGAAAAGAGTTTTTGACAGTTGAGAGTCTCTTTTTCTCTCGTTTTTCTTTCACTTTGCTTACAAAAACAAACAAATTCGAGATAGACCTCACATGTAATTCAATTTACATTAATAGACTATTGTAATACTGCTATGTCTAACAAATTTCACATTCAGTGTAACTTTCAGTATTTTCAATAACATCTATTGACTTTTGAATGTGTTTTTTAAAGGTAGATATGAATTCAACATGGGAGGAACAGTTGAACAACTTAATTAATGCTTATCACATGCATCATCGTGATGAAATAGAAATAAATAGAGACTCGTTGCCTGATTTTGATGAGAAGGTTCATTTCTTTTTACCACTTCATGCATTTGCTGCTAGAGAATTTTGAAAAAAATATAGACAAAGATTTAGATGAAAATATTCTTCGAAGAGCATTTGCATCGCGATCCAGAAGTCCGTTTTGTGAAGTCGGGTTCCGGTTTCTTCGATGTTCGCAGTATTCAGGTTTATTCCATGACTTCTACTATAATGTACTTTTGTTCGCTCACATTTTGTTCAGGATGAGTGGATTCGTATTCCTGTAAAAAGAGGTGATTTCGTCTTTTTACCTGCTGGAATCTATCATCGTTTCACTACAGATTGGAACGTTCGTTTGACATGACTTTATATTTTCAATTTTTATTATTTCAGTCGTTAATTTTTGTTAATCGTGGGGTTATCATCAAAATATTTTTATTTTTTATTTTTTTTGCATAAATATTAAGTTTGCTTCAGTTTTATCTTGGCAGTTGTAAGCAATCATGCTCTTCTTTGATCGTGTTTCCTACCCTCGTTATTCTGTTCGGTGCTGAACGAAAGTTGTCCAGAATTTTGTGAATTATTCTTGTTTCGCCTAGCCGAACATGTAAATTTCTACTCCTTAATTCGTCACGTTATGTTTGACATTTTGCATTTTGTCGTCATTAGGAGGTTTCAAGAGACGTTTGAAACTGTGGATGTGTCTTATCAATTATATGGATATGGCAAGCATTGCAAAAGCAAATAAACTGTTAATTTTATTTGATGAGGTAGTATGCTTTAAGTGCTTAACATCCTGTTTCACAATCTGTTGTACGGATCTCAGCTGGCTTAGTGTGTTAATCCGATTTTTTATTCTTAGCTTTCAATTAGCATATCGTATGTGGATTTGCGATGGCTGTTAACATAGCGAATTCGTGGGCGAACCTTCGTGAGAATCAAATTTTCAATCGTTTTTGTCAGCTCTTATGAAGATATTGTCTTGGACATCTCACTTTAGAACTTACGTTGTTCGTAATCATATGATTAGGTAAATGACGTGATCTACCAATAATCGTCGTCCCATCTCTCCTTATCGTTCATTTAACTTAGGCGTCGGGCATGTCAGACTTTCAGATTAGTTTTTGTGATTAGTTTTTCAATGGTAACTTAGCAGTCTTAGCACTTACCGTCATTATATGCCTATCATGCTATTTTCAGTTATTAACACCTTCTACTTTATCAAAATTTATTAATCTGGAAGAAAAAAACCATGATTTTCGGATCAACAAAACTAAACGAGAATTTCACCTATAGTAGCAAGATTCTTACACTTTGTAACCTATTGATTACTGACAGACGCTTTTAGAAATGTCACTGTTGGTTCTATAATCAAAATGCCGTCTAAATTTTTAAACAAAGTAGACATCTAGACAGAAGCAGGTGTCTAGAGAAGAGATTTTCTTATCCAGGTTATCTACAAGATAAGGTAGAATAAAGATAAGCTTTCGTGCCAATCAGTTCCTTGTGGCGGGATTCGCCTATGCATTCGTGTTCAACGTGATTGAGGTGGTTAAATGCGAACCTGGCCTAAACAGTGACTTGCGGTCACTACTTTTCACCAAGTTAGTGCTAGTTATCTTGCCCAGATTTCTCTGGTACCAACTTACCGACCCCGGAGTGATTTCGGGCTTGTTTGGCCTGGGCCTGGGCCTGGGGGGCGGCCGCCAACTGATTTGGGGCTGTGTGTCAATTGCTTGGATATGTAAGTCGATATTGCATCTTAATTGTGTTAGCGGTTTGCTTTGGTTGATATACGGTGTTTCTTCATATCATTACATACGTTAAAAATTAAAAATTTTTTGAACATGACTACAGCTGTGCGTTTCAGCGATTATCTTATAATATTAAAGTATGTGGAAAAGAAGGATCTGAAATTAATAGGCAAGTCAGTCGTGAATGACACACATGCTACGTCTCAGTCAGACTTCGTCAATCGGAATGGAGGCATAATATCGCATTACTCTCACTACTTTAAGATCGTTGTATTTCTCATAGCCAAATCACATAGATAAGATAATAAGATAATAAGATAATTGTTGGCGTTGACCAATCCCTTGTGGCGGGATGCGCCAATGCATTCATGTTCAACGTGATATTGAGGTGATTGTAGAGGTGATTGAGTGCGTGCCTGGTCTATAGAATGACTTGAGTTAACCAATCTTCACCAAGTCAATGCCAGTTATCCTACCCAGATTCCTCTGGTACCAATTTACCGACCCCGGAGGGATGGCGGGCTTGGTAGGCCTGGAGAGCGGCCGCGAAATGATTGGGCCGGCGTATCACGGCGACACCTACACCACTGAGTCAGCAATTTTTCGCAGAAACATAAAAATCTATAGCTAGAGGTAAAATTTCTAGACAACGTTTAATTCTTTGCAGGAAAACATTGTGGCAATACGGTTATTTCAATCCAGTCCGAAGTGGGAGTCGTTCCCTCGCTGCAAAGATAGCGACAAAATGGAGGAGAGAGTTACGTATATGAAAAGTATTGGAATTGATAGTACTTTGTAGATTTCTAGCGTGTTAAAAAAACTGGTATTTTTTGAGTGATTCGACGTTGTTGAGATTAATAATGAATTATTTTTGACGCAGTCCTTATAGGTGGAATCATTATCGATGCTTAGTCGAATTTTCATTTTGTAATTCACATCGGTAAAACTACAGCTGAGTTGTGTTCTTGTATTGTATTTTCATTCTATTTTTGTTTTTTCATATTCTATTGTATAATATCTTAAGTAAATATGACTCTAGGTTGCAGTTATCAGAGAAGTGTTACATGTAGTGACTTTATTCAAATAAGTGGAAGATGACGATTAGTACAAAGGTTTTAGACAATTTCTTTTCATACATGATATTTTTCGTCCACTGCATCAGAAGTGATTCCGATTAGTGCGAATACGTCTGATTACGATGTTTGGTTCTAATAAATACTTATTTACTGATATAGTGAAATGTAGGTGTTGTGACAGTAACAATGCTTTAATACTTAAGAGAGTGGCATTGTTATGGCAATAAGGTTAAACATCAATCTCATTAAGGTTGGTCATCAAAGAAGTCGTATGTGCGAGCTACTATACCTTCTATTTATCTTTATCGCTTGTAACAATATTAGCCTGAAGTTTTATTTAGTCTGGAGATTTGCAACACATCATGATGACTTTCTTTCTAAGCTTTCATAAAGATGTCCGACCATCGAGTTTGTGTTCTTCTTGTAGTGTGTTTGTTGTCCAGTGGAAATAATCGCTACTGCCTGTGTCCATTGGACATCTTGCGCATTTTGTCTGCCCCACTTAATCTTCATTATTTCACGTGTATTAAAGGTTTTCTCCTTTTTGATCACTGGCGTAGGGTGGAACATCGGATTGTTGACGGTGTTGAAGTGGTCGCACATTGATATTTTTTTGGGGTGAATGGTGTTGGTTGAATAGCTTTTCCTTGTTTTACCACTTTTTTACTTCGTTGACGATATTCTTATAGAATAACGAAATCATAGTAGTGAAGGTTCTTAATAACATTTCGATGGATTGAGACAGAAGCGAGTGTTTACTCAAGCGCTACTTGACGCTGTGGAACGCATTAGATTTCTGATAATAGCTTTAGAAGAGACAAAGAGCAGGAAAACAACTAAAAGAAGGCACAATGTTATCCGTTGGAAAAGCTTCCGGCACGAAACGTCGGCTTGGCCGTACACCCATTCATTGCCTTCCTTGACTCTTATGAAATCCTATCTCCTCGTTAACATTTTCTCAGTTGCTTGGATGGCCGGTCGTCACGCGTAGTACGGGATCCAACAACTCTTCATTCGTTTCGTTCTGAATGTCGCGAATGTCGTCCATAGTGATTGTCTTCAGCCATGGTACATGCGACGCTGGCGCGGCCCCTTCCGTAATCATCGTTATCAAAATCGTTTTAAGCTGTGAGTACAGCTTTCCAACGTTTACCTCGAACACGTCCGCCCATCTTGCAGCTGGTGGCCCAGGAAGACGTTTGTATTCTCTTTTGTCCATTCTACAGTTCTTTTCGTCCATCTGTCGTCTAATCCTCTTATTATATGACCAGCCAATCTACGTACTCTTCTGGATCTAAGAGACAAGATAATTCTCTGACTTCAGTACTGCGGAGTCCGGCTTGATGTTATTTTCGCCAGTTATATTTAAGAAGATTCCTTTCAAGTGCCCTGTGAGTAGCTCGTAAAATCCTTGACGTGCTTGAGGTATCAACCCAAGTCTTGTATGGGTAGCAAAGCGCTGGGAGAACTATAGAATGGAAAACGTGAGCACGTATTTTGGAGCCTGTTAATTGATCAGGGATCTCTTTCAGAGGTCCAAATACAGCATATGCGGCTCTCCTGCTTAATTCTTCTCTCATATCGTTCTCCATATTCGCAGATCGCCCAAGGTATATGCAAAATTTGGTTACTTCCATTTCGAAACCATCAATCTTGATTCGACTTCCATATACCATGAGTTTTCCATGAACTGGGTCTTCTTCTTATTTATTTGCACTCCCATATTTTTCCCAACATCGTTCAAATCTTTCAACATCATCTCTGCTTCCTCTGTGCTCGTCGACAATAAGATGATGTCGTTCTCGAACCGAAGGTTTGGTAGGAATTTCCCATCAATACGTATGCCACTTTTGTCCCAATCCAATGACCTCATTAAGCTGTGCAGGGTAGCAGTGAATAGCCTCGGCGACATCGTGTCGCCTTGGGTTCGGTCGAAAAGCTGCATTTTCGTTGTGCGATTTCGATAACGGTCGTCGAGGATTTTCAGATAGGACGGTTTCAACTTCAAAGATTTCATTTTGTAATAAAGTCAAAAAACCTAGCGTTCTTGCGTTTTTTAATGAAATCTGACTTTGAAGTAGGGCACAAAACGAATGAAAACTTGATCATTCTCTTTAATTGTGTGCATATTTAATTGAAAAATAAAATTACGTCTGGATAGTTTTATCATCACCATATTCACTTCCCTACTTTTAAACAGTTCATTTTTCAAACTTTTTTGCCCTTTAAAACTTCCCATTTGTTATTTTTTAAATCATATTTATTACATTTTTTTGCTATTTTGTTACCATATCACATTCTTTCAGTTTTGTTATAGAATAAATAATACAACCAAATCTCCTTGTTTCTTGAAAATACCGTTTGACGAAAAATTTTAGACAAGATGTG
>KN716919.1:12362-26439 GCA_000816705.1 Dictyocaulus viviparus | reverse complement strand
GATAGCCGATCCTGGAAACATTCTACCATTCTATCTCACTTTCATCAATCTTAAAAAAAGTTCAATTCTGTAAAGGAGTAGAGACAGAGGCAGTTATAAAAGTGTTGACTAATCAGGAGCTTCCGCCTTCACACATCAAGCTTCTTCGTGAGCTATATAAGGATTTCACTACCAAAATTATCCCGTTCTTTAAAGGCATCGTCATTAACGTTGAAAGAGGGGTTCGACCAGCCGATACTTTTTCGTCAAAGCTATTAGTAGCCATTTTTGAGAGCATCATGTCAAAATTTGAATAGGAGGATATAGTCAGCAATTCTTCCGTCTTCGTTTTGTCGATCACATTTTACTATACTTTTACTGGGTGCCAGTACGACTCTGTCCATGATAATCTAGGTGAACTAATTTGTAGTTTGAAAGGACTTAGCTTTAGATGAGTGTATGTTATGTACATCAGTAATGTAAGAGCATTTCTGTCACATCTTTTCCTACAAAACATATACACACTTTTTCCTGAAATAAGAGAAACACTTTTTATCTATTGATAACTTTTAGTCAGTCTCAATTCGGAAATGATCAGGAATGAAATTTATTAAGCCATTCAGAAATTTTACAGTAATTTGCGGTATAACTACAATTTATACACTTCTTCTTACACTATGGAGATCAAGTGAGCTACGTGTTTGACTGTTTATAGGCCTCGAACAAAAATCAAACAAAAGAGATGCAAACGACTATAAACAATCTTACAAATCCGTATGAAATAAAAAAAAAAAAACAATATGAAAATGTTGAACAGTGAGAGATGCAAAGTGAAAATTTAATTTCGTCACATGAAATGTAATCGAAAAAAAGATTACAAAAAACAGTAAATAGGTTGATAACATTCACAAAAATTCGACATATTAGCCGAGATTATATTTTAATTACAGTGGATCTATTCATGGTGAATACTGGAGAAAAAAAAGATTTCCTGAAAAAATGCATTATGAACGTTACAATAACGAAAATAATCTGTTTGTAAAACAGTATTAAGAAGACCTTCAACATGCGTGGTTTTCCCGATAATACGGATGATGCTACCAATCCCGAATCATTCAATAAACAGAAACCAATTTAACCATTGTCAGAAAAAAAGGATAAAAAAAAACACAGAACGGTAGAGTTATAACTGTGATGCGAGATTTATGCATGAAAACCAAAACCATTATTGAGGTATTTTGTTTAGTATCTATCTTAATTTAGTAAATTTAAAGAAGGTTGCTTAACTAAATAAAAGATCAGGAGTTTTACAATTTGCTAGAGACGAGATCGAATATTCCAGATGAAGTCCATACATCAAAATAAGGGTCAAAAATAGAATTGGTGGTGGAAATCTATGAGACACCTAGGAATTTTCCAGTATTATGATTGGTTTTAATTGCTTCGTAAGAGGAAAATTCATTCATTCATAAAGAAAAGTAGTGGTGAAATGCATGTGTGATGAATTTAACCTTAACGTAGAAGTTTGATGTCAATGAGACTAACATTACTAATAAGAAATGATAAAATCAAAATAATTTTTCATGCATTTTAAGCAAAAAAAACCATAAATAGTAATACTTGAACAGATCATGTTAATAAGTAAGAAGCAACAATTTAAATTAGATGCTTCAATGTGATTGCATAGGCTCAAAGGCGGTTCACATATTGGAAACTGCAACAGCCGAAAATTCTGAAAATCAAAAACATTAGGGTGAGGGAAATGTGACAACTTAACTATACATAACAACTAATGAAAAGTCACACTATATATCAAATGTATATTTTAAGTCACTAAGGTTTGCTCTGGGCGCAGTTACGGAGTGGCGGAAGTGCAACGGTGACACGCAGACCCAAATCAATTCGCGGAGGTCCCCCAGGCCTACCAAGCTCACCAACCCTGTAGGATCGTCAAATTAGTGAAAGAGAAATCTGGATTAGAAAACTAGCATTGACTTGATGAAGAGTGGTCAACTAAAGCCACTCTATAGACCAAGCTTGCATTCAACCACCTCCACGATATCATTGAACACGAATGCGTAGGCGCATCCCGCCACATAGAATTGATGAACACAAAAGCTCATCTGAAGTTTCCTTATACCATTGGAAAAAAAATTCCTTGAAGCATGCAATAAAGAATCTATTGAAGTCATTGTTATTTTCAATAGCTCAAACTTGAGCATCGACTCCTTCGAGCTACTAGCTACTGGAGTCGAACGTTTACAAATGAGGTGGTCTAATGCTAGTCGTAACAATTTTCATTGTTTATGCTTCAACAGCAGACTGCGATGTTGATGAAATAAAAACGTTTTGTATAGCTTTTAGAGGTTTTACACGAAAGACCATACATTCAATGAAGTTACTGTTGGCAATTTCAATGCTGATTATCCGTAGAACAGCGCTTGAGAAAACGTCATATTTGGACCTACGGACTCGAATGGAATAAGCATGGAAGGCAGCTGTCTGAGTTTATCATAACCAACAAAATGATTCATAGCAACTCGCAAGTAAAAGCCGTTATTCAGCTTATTAACCTTCCACAATTAATGTCGAAATCTTCTGACGATAACTCTCATGAGGAAATTAATGATGATCTAGGTAAGAAATGGGTTTTGCCAAACAGATGTCGCCATTGTTCCAAGTTTTACACGAAAACGGTCCATCGCCTCCTTCAATTTTTTTCTATACATAAAAGTGAGAAGGCTGCAGTTTCTAAGCATCATAATCAAAGGACCATTGAATTTGAAATTTATCTAATTCATTATCCAGCTTTTCGGAACTCGTCGTCACTGACAACATTGATGAGAAATATCACCGGCTAATTCAGGACATTGATGGACGCGTTAAAAAATGTGATAGTTTAAAAACTATTAAGGAAAGCAGTCTTGAAAATCTCTCAACCTTATACACCAACTTGCAACAACTAAAACTGCAGACTACAGGCAATTACCAACTAACTTCGAAACCTGAAAACACTGGAAAGAAGCGAAATGAAAAGATTTAAGAGAGAGGTGAGCAAAGTCATAAGTAATGCAATTGAAGCTGGCGAACGTACTTCAGAAGCCAATGTTTCACCCATCACAGTAACAATATAAGCGCTCTCTGCTAGTGAGACGGAACGATTACTAGTTACAGGAAGGCAATGAAAAATCATTTTTGATCTATATTTGGTTTTCTTTGATAGCCACACTCCGTCAGCAAATGGTAGAACATTAGACGAGGAACAATCGTGTCAACAGCAGAGTCCCAAAAAGGACCTAACACCACGCATAATATTCATAGAATTACGAGACATATTAGTATCACGATAGTACGTTCATAAACACTCTTGAGAATATCATGTGTAAATTGGAATGGATTAATATGAGAGTGACGGTCGATAACCTCACAATCTTCGCTTCACCAATCATGTTGTATTCATTGCACTACACATCGAACAAGAAAAACAAATGTGAGTCGATTTTGATAGTGCCAGTTGAGAGATTGCTCCATGTGAAATCTGAAGAATGCGATGTTTTTGGAAAACGTTCCTAAATCGAAAAAACGTTAAAAAAATATGTTTCTGATAGCCCATATACGCCCAAGGTGAGGAAGATTTCAGAACGCTCAAATTATGCATATCTAGGTTTTCAAGATTATATGATGTATACAAACGATATACATGTACATCTACACTGGACAACAAGCAGAAGAAAACGGGCAGTTTAGAGAACATACAAGATCATCGAACAACTAGTGAATAGTGAATACTAAGGCAAATAGTACATAGCTGTGAATCCTCACCGACCTCCCTTAAACACCACGATTCTTTCAGCCTTAGCGCGAACCTCGAAAACATGAACATCACGAAAGAGGATGAACGATCACTGAGCGGAGTACAACGTTCCATTAAAAAGGCAATTCTAAGCTTCTCCCATATTACAAAAGTGAAAGAGGGAATCTGAAGTTCTAACCTACGTCAACGATCAGAGATGAGAGACGCAGCCATACACGCCAAGCTATCAACGATTAAGTAGGCTGGACACGTGGTCGCATTAGTGGTGAGCGGTTGAACCATGAGTAAAAATTCCAGTGACATAAAAGGGACTGCAGGAAAACCGTTAGCTTGATGGTTAAACCATGGCCCCGAGAGAAAAGTTATGATGTTTAGATAAATCCGAGAAATAGAATGAATTTATTGAATCATAATTGTGTGCAATAGGGAGAAATGGAAGTTTTACTGGTGCTTGCTCAGTTTTTCCGATGATTCACAGGAATCTAGGTAACTCAAGTGGACAATATCAATGACTTCTCAGGTCTATTATTTTGTGTGCTATCAGATGTTGATAGAGAGGTATGCTGCAGCGGTTCAGGTGCCGAGTGACACACCTCCAGAGCCAACCATGTCCGCTACCTCTCCGGTGTTACTAAATTGGTCGCCAAGAAATCTGGCTAAAATTAACAGCATTGACTTGGTGAAGAACGGTCAACTAGAGTCACTGTATACTCCAGGGTCGCATTCGTTCACCTTCACCATATCACTGATCAATACCAGAGCTTGCCTTATCTTATCAGATATCGATGGCTCAAATTCTTTATAACCCGGCTTCTTATCAGCTTCATGGAAATTGCGTTCATGTTTGCTTATCAATAGAAATCAATCGGGAATAAAAGAAAACGACGAAATTTGATTGATCAAAACGAAAAAAGTCACCAATTACTCTAACCTGTACCCAACGACCAAGAAGCGACCAAATTTTGATCTGCATCTAAAAATTTATCTAAAAGCACTACATTCTTACTTTCGCGAAAATACTGTTTTTTGCGAATGGAACCTCAAGCTACGAAAAATCGATACTAACGTGAACTAACAACTATCAAAAGGTAAATGAGAAAGGAAACCGATTGCTCGTTTCGTCTTCGTAATAAAATAATGCAAGGAATTCATAAATCAGACAAACAACAAAGCAAAAAAAAAAAATGAACAGCAAAGCAAAAAACAATTTCATACCATTACTACTGTCTTCGTCATCAATGAATGGAATTTTGATCATGCTAATTGGCACTTGCGGTAGACCGGCTATTATGCTATAAATAAACAGAATGATTTTATACTTATACAAATAGAACAAGAATTAGCGAAACTCGCTCCTAAGTAACATATTAAATTTCGCAAAGACTCAAAAGTGATTTGGATTTTTATGATTTTCTCGTCTTCAAAACAGCTGTCATTTTAACCATTTTTTTACAAGTTTTTTCAATATTTCTAGTTAAAAATGTGGAAATTTGTTGTTACAGATGAAAACGCTGATTTTTTTAATGGGAGGAACGGAAAACACTCATAAGTATGTATGAGTATAATTCCAATTCGAAATCTTTATTATACGCCAGTTAATCACACTAGAAAAGGAATTTTTCATACGCATTATGAAATCAGTTCTGCAACAGAAAATATAACAGGAGGCTCACACCACACTGACCAGCATGTACACTACACTGCAATACTTCGTCGACTTTGATTTCATCATTTCTAGTGAGTTCCTAATCAAATAAACGTAAACTGCAACACTTCTACTCGAGTAAGAGAATTCTTGACTCTAGGCGATATATGAAATTTATCAATCACATGACGCCAATCATATCCTCAGACAGCTCCGATCTAAGCTGTTTTCGAAATCTTAAAGAATATTTGCGGTAATTTTTTCTCTGCTAAATCCCATTATTTTAATGTGGCTGGCTATAATGAACTCGTATAAACTCATTTTATTATTTGAAAAAAAAAAACTACAAAAATCAAGACATTATCTAAGTGACAGGATACATACTTTACTCCTATAGTGAACGAAATGCAATAGTCAGCTTTCAACTATTTTTACTTTTTCAACATCGATAGTCAAAGCATTTTTTCGACGCCAAAAGAATGTAGCCGGGTTACGGTGAAATATCAAACATGGGAGTTTGGCACGATAATGTGTCACCTCTAGAACCACTGTTCTAGACATTTCTATCTTCTTTAGTGAATGTTTCATTGCAAAAAATGAAGCCAACGCGAACAGTCGATTCGCTCAACAGGTTTTCCATCTTCATTAATATGAACAAATTATGAGGTAGAATTTGCTGATGCATTTGAAGTAGAGTGCGAAAATCTGCAGTATCATTGCTGTTTAATAAAAAAAAAACAATGGTGAGATATTGTGCTAGAAGCATCCTCAATACACAGATCAACAGAAATTATTGTATATTGAGAAAGATGGTGTTAACTTACCTAACATCTGATTTTAATCCAATAAAGTGGAGTGACTTAAGAAAGGCGTCTATACACATTACGGAAAATCCAGCTCGTAAAGATGTTTTATCGTCCAAAACAACACTAAAGAAACGATTGCATACGTTTTGCCTAAAAATAGGTCTTTTCCCGTACTGTCAATGAATCCACAATGATATTAGATGACCGCTTAATAGAAAGAAAATGACAATTGATATGTTTCAGCTATTCAATATTTCATACCAAAATTCCCATTCAAACTCTTGATAAAATGATATTAAAGAACTGATCTGAATCATATATGAACTGAACTAATAGTTACTTACTTGCTGATGAGAAATCTAATCATATTGATTTGCAAATACCTGCTCAGATGACTTGCCCACCAAACGTCATTGCATGTAATTCCCCACGGCTTACAGGATTGTGAATCTCGACATTCATGAGGGCTTGCAAAGTAAATTGTGCGTACACGAGTAATCTTCAACATACGTGATGACCGCCTCTAGAAAAAAATCAAAATCTCTAAAAATTTTATCTAATTAAAAAATATGTTTTCAAAAGTGAAAATCACGTATGAAAAAACAATGCTGTAGTGGTTGAAAATAAATAACAAGTACAATCTTCGACTCGCATATACTAACACATTAGTGGTTATGGTAATTATTATGTCGCTTAATAGTTCCCTTGAATGAATAAAGACTGAGTTATTAGTTTTAAAATGTGTACGAGATTATAAGACAACCTAATGATTTAAGATGATGTATATAAGATGTAAGTAATCTTATAACTCTGTAAGTTCTCTTTAGTAATTGGAATCATTCGACTGAGAGAATAATTTGAAGATTAGTGTTATATTCAAGTACAGCATATTCATCAAAAAATTGAGTAATCCACGAAATAGAAACATATTGCAAACATAATTTGCATATAAGTCGATACACAGACATCATTCATAATAGCAAACGATTTTCTAGTTCATTATTTTATTATATATTACAAATCACTTATTTTAATGCATATCGTATTTATTTTTCCATTTTCTGCACGTTTCCTCACTACGTGAAAATGGTATACTCAACAAATTTTTGGCTTTAAGGATATGATCGACAGCGGCATGATTGTCAATTCTACCATTGGAGAAGGTCCCGTACAGAAACTATTTTTTATGTCTTTCTTTTGTAAAACTAGGAGCAGACGCTGTAGTTACTGTAGTTGTAAATTTCTAAAGAAAATTTATGCAGTAATTATTTTGCTAGGATGAATTGTTCAGATTTCATTGTCAATTCCTACAACACAATACGACTGCGAAGAGGTTCTTTTAAATAAAGAGCGAAAACAAGATACATCTCGTATTGGCGCTTCTCCAGCCTAATTCAATTCACAATATTCTTTGGTTTTTTTTTGACCTACTGAAACGACCAGAGTACTCTGGAATTGCTCATTCACCTTCTCCCTATTCTTATTTTTTTCTAGAAGTCATTAAATAAAATTGCAATGATAACAGTACGTATCATGAAATGGTACTATCAATCCTTTCAAGTTGCCTCCAATTGAGCGAGTTGTGCCTCAACTATCGTATTTCAAAAAAATTGACATATATATGAAACAATGGAGCTTACGTGGCTTGTATGTAATTTATAAGTCCAGAAAAATTTTAAGGTAATTCAATTTCAACGTTTAATTGTAAATACAGTGAAAAAAGCTTCAACAATGACACGGTAAAATTGCGGAAGCATATAAATTTTAACGAAAACTAAACCTAAGCTCTAAGAAATTATGCTTCATATTATTTGTGCGGAAACTGAACTAACGCAGATTCAATCATTACGACTAGGTCAAATCGATCTGATAGAATTTGAAGTATTATCACTGTGATCATAATTTTACAACTGATTTAAAAGATTTCCTACCACATATGGAGACATGATGGATTCGCCATGATTTTCAGCACGTCGATTGAAAACACTGTAATTTTTAACGAATATCAGTCCATCAGCATTCACGCTTACAAATGGATCCTCATAAATAGAGAGAGCTAGTTCAGTTGATGGCGTCGAACCACGTGACGTTGACGCCGCATCATTGTTTGCTAGAACACTTTTTATACTCTACGCTAAAACTATTTTGCAGAATAACCTAGAAAATAATGAGGCAATGACAACAAAAGGTTAAAAATGATTCGTTATAAAGATGGTAAGGTATACTAACAAAACTTTTAAAAATTTTCAGTAATTTTTCATAATGTATGTGAAATTCCAGTCAAACTAGTAAAATTGACAGAAAACATTGTGGTATTTGAGATTCGACACTGAGGAAAAACCAAAAGAAGACGCAAAAAATTAATTTTAACAATTGTTGAACTCAGAAGAATAAGTGAAAGCGTGTGACATCTATTCGCATAGAAATTTTCGAACTTCAGTTCTTAGCATAGTATATATCAAAGCATTGAGAGTACAGATATATATCAGATATCAAATATATATATCAGATATCAGATATATATCAGATAGATATAGATATCAAAGTACAGCGAGAGCCTCGGTAGTGTAATGGATACACACAACAAACCGAGCATATGAAGGTGCGGATTCAAACCTCGCATAAGGTTCCAAGTTTTGCGATTAACTCAGCATCATTACGTGTGTTAATATCATTATAACCTATACGAGCGCTGCTCTTGATTACAACTTTTTTCATTGAGAGGTAATCGCCTTCCACAAAACGAAAGCATTCGTCGTATTTGATTTAGACAGTAACCTCTCTAAAATGAATTTATGTTTTCTTCTCAACATTCAAATCTGAGAAGGTTATAGCTGTTTGATCGCTTAAGTCACCATCACATTTTAAAAAAGTGTGAATGAACTAGAGACGATATTGAATTCGTTCATTGGTTTAAAGAGCAATGAAATTTAACTAACTCATTACAAAATGACTAAGTGAATGAAAATTACTTAACGCGGGAGAACAGATAGCAAAGTAATATTGAACTAATCGTCCTAAAAAACAATTTTAATTCATAGTTAGATCATTTGGTCGATATTTATGCGACGATACAGTAAAAAACTTAAGACTACGAAAAAAGTGAAGTCCGTGTTTCAGTTTCTTCAAAAAAACATGCTTCTATTAAGACGATAAGATAAGATAATAAGATGATTGTTGGCGTTGATCAATCCCTTGTAGTGGGATGCGCCCCGCATTCATGTTTAACGTGATATCGTGGAGGTGGTTGAATGCGTGCCTGGTCTATACATGACTTGAGTTGACCACTCTTCACCAAGTCAGTGCCAGTTATCTTACCCAGACTCCTCTGGTACCAATTTACCGACCCCGGAGGGATGGCGGGCTTGGTAGGCCCGGGGGGCGGCCACGAACTGAATCGGCCGGCGTGTCACTGCGGCACCTCCACCACTGAGCTAGCCACAGCCAGTATATGGGAGGCGGTTAGGGGTCGCCTATAATATAAAAACTTCAGTCCACTCACTAGGAAAGACTGGCAAGCTGCCCATAAGTAAACCAAAACCTTTTTGGCCCCGCGGAACGGCTCTGGAAGCTGGTCGTGTAAGCAACCACAAAACACAGTAAAAAAAACGGGCCTCATTTCCCTGACCCCAAAAGAGCCCCCGGTACGACAGCGTCGGCTAGGACGAGTACGGAGAGGCTGCTAAAATCTCAGGACCAAACTAGGATGCCCAAACGTGAAAGGACTAAGATGACGATCAGTACATACAACGCACGAGCGCTTGCATCGAAATCTTCTGTAGAAGACCTTCTGATGTGTGCTATGAAAATCAAGCACGATGCCATCGCACTGTCCGCAACGAGAAGACAAAAGCCACTAAGCGAACTCCCATTAAGAATTGTTTTTTGGAGCATACGATGGCAAAGGTGTCAGTGGCGTAGGTGTATTCGTTAATTCGAACTTGGTCATGAACATCGTTTGAACAACTAACGATCCGAATAGGAATGAAATTGAAAAGGCGTGGTCCAATACCGACTTTGGCAATCTTCATCGTTTACGCTCGTATTTCAGATTACGATGAAGATGAAATCAAAGTATTATATAAGGAATTGAAGTATCTATATAGAAAATACCACACATTCTATAAGGTTTAGCTAGCTTTTGGATGATATCGTTGTTGACAACATTGACGAAGAATATGACTGGCAAATTAAGCACCTCCACGATAGCGCGAGGAACGTCGGAAGTTCAATAATTACAAAGAGAAGTTTGCCTTCAAGAATTTTTGAGTTGATAAGCTAACGTGGAGCAGCTAGCGCCGCAGACAATCACCGTCTAACATCCGAACATGCGAAACGCTGCAGAGACGCGATAAAAGAAGATCATAGCGAACGAAGAGAAGAGCATGTAATGAGAGCAAAAACGATTATGTTGCTCCAAACATTCTTCCAAACCAATCTGCCTCACCTTCATTGATCCTAAGAAAGCATTCAATTTTGTTTAGACAGAAGCGGTCATGGAAGCGTTGACAAATCAAGCGCTAACAAGATTCTTCGTGGGCTATGTAAAAATTTCACTACTAAAACTATAAAGACATCATCATTAACGTTAAAAGATGGTTCGACAAGGCGAGACTATTTCGCCAAAATTGATCACAACCACTCTTGAGAATATCATGCGAAAATTGGTTTGGGACGTTCCAAATAGCTCATACACAAACGTGGAACATCTAAAGCCGTAGGCAATTACTGACTAAGGTCAAACTTGCAGAAGGCCGCAAAAAATTTATATAGAAAGATGATTAAGCAGAAGTGATGGATGAAGCAGATGGAGTTTGTGAAAGCATTCATAACGTTCACCGATGCATCATAAATTATAAGACCATTGTGACTGCTCTCCGATGCAGAGACGAAACATTTACCTCATCCAAAAAGGCAATCGAGGAAATCATTTACGATTACTACTCGAATATCTTCGATAGCGACGTTCGACTACCTCCACGTAATGGAAGAAAAGACGATTATTTTGCCCCAAATGTCTTCACTTCCAAATGTCATCACAAACACTCTTTACACGTTACCTGTCCAAATCCAAAGTACGAAGTCAATAGAAAAAGAGCAGGACCATGTTGCTGCAAAAAAAGGAAGACGTTCACAACATTGGCAATTATCGTCCAATCTGCCTGTTGTCAGTCGTCTATAAACTTTTCACACGAGTCATCCTTAACAGGATTGGAAAAAAACAAAACGAAAAACAGCCACGTGAGCAGGCAGGATTTCGAAAACGGTTCAACACGATAGACCATATTCACACAACCAAAAGACTCATACAAGTATAACGAGAGTATAAAAAATGACTCTGTCTCACCTCCACTGATCTAAAGAAAGCTTTTGATTCTGTAGAGACAGAAGCGGTTATGGAAGCGTTAGCAAATCAAGCGCTTCCAACTCCGTATAACAAGATTCTCCGTGAGCTATATAAGAGTTTTACTACTAAAATTAATCCTTTCTATAATCACATCATCATTAACGTTAAAAGAGGGGTTCGACAAGCCGAAACTATATCGCCAATGTTGTTCACAGCCACTCTTGAGAACATCATGCGAAAATTGGAATGGGACGATATGGGAATGAATATCAACAGTTGGCAACTTTACCGTCTCCACTTCGCTGATGATATCGTATTCCAGCAAGCGAAGCAAATGTTAGCCGACTTCGACAGTGCTTGTGGAGAAATTGGCCTCAAGTTAAACTTCTAGAAGACGACATTTATAAAGAACGTATACGTTGCTGATGTCCGATTTATGCTCAACGGAAGGAATATCTCCGAGTGTTCAGGCTATGTGATCTAGGTCGTGAAATCAATATGAGGAATGACATAGCACATAAGCATGGGAAACATATAACATCATCGAGGACGTAATGACTAATGAAGAGGATAAAGAAGACAAAGCTTGGGGCCCACCTTTTTGATACGATTGTTCTTCCTGCCTTAACGTATGCTTCAGGAACTTGGACAATGCGAAAGCAGGATGAACGTTCATTAAGCGCAATAGAACGCTCTATCAAAAGGGTGATGCTTAGAGCTCCCCGTATCACACAAGACAAAGAGGAGATAGGAAGTTCTGATTCACTTCAACGATCGAAAATAAGAAACGCAGCCGTACAACCTAAAGGTTTGGTGAGGCGAACACGTGATGCGCTTGAATGATGATCGATGAACATGAGATGTAAGTGATTGGCTCCTATTAGAAATCAAACGTACTGCAGGAAGACCGCCAGCCCGATGGTCTCACCTCTTCACCAATGCCCTAGAAAGGTATTATGATGCTCAACAAATCCCTAGAGCGAAAAGAGCATTGGACTACCCTCACGCGTGATAGGGACAAATGGGAGCTTTACTGGTGCCCGTTCGACTTACTTGATGATCAACGGGAATCCAGGTAATTTAAATAATTTTCTACTCAATCTACTTGACTATTTATTCACGAAATTTATAAGAGATTGAGAGGAAAAAAATTCGTGATTTAAAAATGTAATTATACAAATTTCTATTGACTAAATTTTACATAATCTATATGAAGCATATATGGTTACAGTCAAACATGATGTGTCGGAACATTATACAATATAAATATAAAAAGAGGAATGGATATGTGTGTTTGTCGGTGGTCTAGTACGATGACCTTGAAGCACATTAGTAACAAAGAGTGGGCCAATATCACATGAAAACCGCTTCCATCTGTGAACAATTTTCCTTGGAAAAAATGAGGTAGCATGATTTCTGTTGATTGATAACTCGTATGAATAATTACAATTTTCCGAAAGTGCTTTTATTCGGTTTCGAGATGATACATCAATATTTTTTTGCCCATTAACAGCCATTTAATACAGAGTTATATAAACCTCCTACAATCTTATCAAAAGTAAAACAATACAGCAGAGTTTGTTTGCACGATATCAACACTATTAGCAAATTGCTTCATATCAGACCTTTTCGTTGTGATTTTTACTATGAAAGAAGTGTATTGTAGAAATTTAATAAACTAACCAATAAGCGCGAAATCACCAGTTTGAGACGAAATGCTTTGTAAAGAGATCGATTCGAGGCTAGATTGACTGATCTTGATGGTTGTTTCGGAACCCTTCCGGTTTTCTTGCAATGTCGACACATCTTAAAAAGAATGAATTTGGTTTGATAGCTGCAGTTACGCTCGACAGCATGTAATCCGCTTAGTGCATGATCAGGACAGTAGATGTCATGATCAAATGCTTCATCGTCGCTCAAAACAGCAGAAATTAGATCTTACCATTTACAGGATATAGCATTCTACGTGCACGTCGTAGAAGATTCATAATAGACTTACACCTGGTCTAGTACGTAGGATTATTCGACAACAGGCTGTTCATTGCATATTGAAAGTTTCCTAGTCTAAACATGACAAATGATGAAGCTGCTTTTCAACAAAACTGTGCATTAAATAAAAAAAAAGTTCAAGCGATTCAGTGAATTAATTATACTCCTTCAATAATTCAATTTAAATCAACATAAATAGATGTGACGCAAATCCAACCAAGAAAAGTATAGTAGCAGTTTTTTTTTTTTTTAACCTTATATGAGTTCTTGTTGCAGGAATGTTATAATGAAATTAACGATTTTCAACCCCTTTAAAAGAAGAACAATATGATGCTGTCGAATAGCAGTTCAGTACTAGTACTCATATTAGGTATATTTTGAAAAAGCAGATTAAAACACAACTGTTTTACCCTTGCTATTTTTACCAACGTAAATAAACTAATAGGAATATAATACATGGAAGAAAATAAAGCAGATTGAAAAAAATGAAGAAGAAA
>KN716918.1:13339-30013 GCA_000816705.1 Dictyocaulus viviparus | reverse complement strand
AATTTCTGCAATGACCGGAAAAACATCAAGCTTCTGGTTTAATAAGAAATCTTTTTTTTACCATAATAATAATATGGTGAGGTTTTCTGTAATGCATCACACATTGGTATTATACGTGATGCCGTTAAGATGATCGAAAGTGAATGTTTGATACATTAGCTTGTAAAGAGCAGTCTTTATCAAATCAGAACTAGTTATCATCCTATATTATTCTGCTTCCAAATCACCGACTCTCAAAAAGGGAGAGGTTTGGCATGACTGGGTGCCTGCAAATCTTAGAAGCGCTCTTGCCACTAAACAACACATATTCTCTTTAGAATTAAGAAAATTCGATTCAAAAAACTTTTCACCAGTGTTGTTTATGCGAGTTCAGTTAAAGCATTCAAAAACATACTATTTTTCTTGTTACTGCTTTGGTAAGGTTTTGAAACACGGAAATGGGTGAGAGCAAATTCCAACATTGTATAGTGATGGCCGTTCATGTGACCAACATCGTCACCAGCATCATCGAATGCATATGATAGAAATGGAGGTGATTCTACGACTTCTCGCTAAACAATAATAGCAATACTTTCCGATTGTGAGATTACTGAAGAATCGATGTATCAAACCCCTATAATGAACGAACATTGTTTTCGTCGACTGGTTCGACATATTGTTCAGA
This sequence comes from Dictyocaulus viviparus, assembly GCA_000816705.1. NCBI lineage: Eukaryota > Metazoa > Nematoda > Chromadorea > Rhabditida > Metastrongylidae > Dictyocaulus > Dictyocaulus viviparus. Next base: position 29,349 of record KN716918.1, on the reverse strand, counting down.
AAAAAGACCGTATCGATTTCCTATTTTACCATAAAGCCACATTCCAGATAATGCTTCTCCGTTATTTGGATGATTTACCTCAAAACGAACACATTAAGAATAAATTTCTATATAACGCTAAACCAAGTTGTACATAAATCATAAGAACTAACAAGTTCAATAATATCTCCTTGCGCGAATGATAGAAAGTTTTGCTCAACAGTGACATAATTACATTTGGCGCGTACAAACTGCTTGAGCTATAACTGAGAATAATTTTGCATATAAGAGCTTGAAGAAGCTAAAATAGCATTCCGTGTTTACCTCCATTTGACCAAACAAGCATTTGTCGATCTGTGCTTTGATTTGATGAGCCATTTGCGTGCGTAAACGAACAGTCATGCCATTTCTTGCATTCAAACATAGAAATCCATCGTTTTCCACATTAACATTAAACAAGTCAGCGAAACTGTAAAAAAACAACAAAACCATTTAGTTGTTTCACAATAAGAATTGCAGAAAATAAAATATTATTAACGAACCTGAAATGATCCTGTACTTTCAACGGATCTTCTGTATCAGAAGGAGTAGGAAGGAGTAGTCTAACACCATGCTCACTTAGAGAAAGTACTAAAGATATAAATTCATTCGAGCGCTCTTCCACAACCTAGAAAGACATGGATATTCATGAAGATAAGAAGAAGATAAAAAGAAGGTTTAAAAATATTTTTGACCTCATAATTTTGTGTAAAATATAGCGGCCATTTTCGGGCGGCCGAAATTACCGCGACTTTCACGCCGACAGGAATTTCTTCTGGTTTGTCTAGGATCTCTGGTGCAATGTTGTGTTTCACTTGAAAGAATTTGTATGGTTTAGCTTAAATAATTATTAGGGTAATTTATTTCTCACGAAATCATATGATCGACTGTCTTCGCTTTTGTTCAGCTGATAAAAATTTAAAAAATAGAATTTATTAGGCAAATCCTGAAAATTCGATGAGATTTCTTTCTAACAGATTTTGCCTCCTTCAAAACGAAATGTAAGAACTGTCCGCTGGCATACTCCTTATTCTTAGTATGAAATGATTTTTATTCCAAAATTCAGTCATGTGCCCACAATAACCGTTAATTTAATCTCTAACTTTACACTCCTCCCAAATGGTTTACCGCCTCAACGTGGCGGGAAGGTGCACCTAGGTTTTTCATTTCAATATGAAAACCTAGCCAAGGATAAACCTATCAAGAAGCACCACCGACTTAACACAATAAAGTCACAAGGAAGCACATTTCTCTGATCCATAAAGCCGGTGACTGCCTTTGGTGATGACCGTGAGAACGCCTCAGCTGGACTATCTCAGGAATCCAGGGAATTCAAGCTACACCAGCAAAACTGGCATCAGCCCCCTGCATATTGGGTTCTGTCGTCCGTGACGTCAGACGGCAAGACAACCGGTGAGAGGTGGTCAAATTTTGGATTACGGAATGGGCAGCGCTAGTGTCGTCATGTACGCGGAAGACCACCACCATGGCCGACAATCTCTCGAGAACAAAACGAATGGAGAGTTACTGGGACCCGCAATACGCGATGGACCATCCAAGTTACCAAGTAACCAACTAGTAAGTTTGAACCGTCGCAGTAACACCTAAATCTCTATGGGAATATGAGTTGTTTCCATTCGCCTAAGTGAACAGTGTTACTACACTAAAGCGGTGCGTTTTGCAAAAATGTTTGTCTTGAAAATGTATACAGTTAGGAACACGTATATGATGAGCCGAACAGCTTAAATTTCAATGTGATGGTTATACTAGGCACTGAAGAAGACGAACTCAGTCAATAGTTCATTCATTGTGTAGTACTATGTAGCAACATTTTCTTTGCTAACGAAAAACGAGGACAGTAAGTCGACAAATGTCGAACTCATATTATAACACGAAAAAAAAAACAAGTTAAACGTTTTGTAATTGTTCACTAAACTAACTCAGAATGTTGACAATATCATCTCGTTCGTAAGCTCTGATGCGATAAGTAAAACCATTACGGCAATCCGAAATAATCTGATCAAATACTTGATTGATGGCGTTCAGATCATCCAGCATCTCCTGCGGATGAAACATCTAAAAAAATTTGAATAAAACGGCTATATTCCTAAATAAGATTAATTTTTTCTTATCAAATTATAGGCACGTAACGGAATGAAAATTTACCTCTTTCCTTATGTTGAGTTTCCACGGTTGCTGAATATATTTGACTGCTGGCTTTTGTTGAAGTGATGCAGGATTAGCATGATACATTTGAGGATCAATCGGTACTGTAAGTGCTAGCAAAAAATTAAAAATCTCTTCTTAAACTAGTCAGATGTAAAAGATGCGTCATATGTTACAAGAAAATGCCGCGCTGCTAGTGGGCATCAACTCAGCACGTTTTTCGACTCCATTGTGGAATACCCAATCAGTTTGAGGACGTTGAGTCTAAATAAGAGTATATGAAACACAAAGATACCTCAAACAAGCAAAATTATCATTATGAGATGTGGAATTTGTCGACGATTAGAAAGTAAAGGAAAATGTCTGCGTTGCCGTTCATTTGAACATTGGCCGACTTCATCGAATATTAAAAAGCAAGCAATAATAGCAGTAGGAAATTCATTGGTGTCTAAGGCTTCTCAATTACTAGTTGAGATTACAGTGTACTTAACATTACAGTTGTTAAGTCTAGCTAGTCAATATTAGTATTGTCCCAAAGCTGAAAGGTCTAAGCCTAAACCCAGTAAACGTCTTGAAGATTTCGCGCTGTCTATTTACATCATCAAAACGGTATTTTACAATTAATTGAGCCGTAAACTAGCTATAATAAGGTTTAAGTGTAAACAAAGTCAGCTGATTATTGCTGGAGGTTCAGTGGTTGCCAATATCGAGCCATGTATTCACTAAGCATTCTTATCAGATAAGTAAAACTCGGAGATAGTTTGTTAGTATTTCTGGATTATGAGTAGTGATACCTGGCTGTAAAGACTAGAATAGGTCTGTCGTGCCTCATTGGGTACTCGGCACCCTTGAGTAACTGAAGACCCATGAGTAACAACATCTCTCTTCTTTGTCAAAATACGAAACTGATCGATTGGTGGAGGAAGATTCTAAGAACAAAACCACAAATATCGATGAGTATTATTGAAGAATTATAATGAATGACAAACATAAAAACGATCCTCTCATGCTCAGTACAATTTATTTAATAAGCACTTTTTACATGCAGAAGTTCATTGGTAAATATTTATATCAAAGCTTTAATAACCTCTTCAACAATTGCTGATGCTTATCAACGAAGCAAAAAAACAATGTAACCTATTCTAAACACTGCTGTCATTAAGAAAAACAAAGACAAAGTGACGCAAATATTCATGGTTCAGATAATAGTTAGACCAAAAAAAGTAAAGAACGAAACTGTCTCCATTTAATTCTTTTTTGTTTTGCAAAAGTTTTAAATCAAATTTAAAGGCGGGCTACACGTTTTGTCACAGGTACGAACTTATTCGGCAGTGATAGCAACTCAATAAAGAAAAAAAGTAGCAGTGATGATATTAAATTATACAGTTTACAGAATAATAGAAAAATGTTGAACATTCTTTTAAAACAAATTCAAAATATACTAATATCATTGACACTAAAAATTTTCGTAATACACAAAAATATATTATTGAGGTAGCAAATATTCATAGCTTACCTTCATTCGTTCGGTGATCTTACGTAATGCTTCTTGTTCTTTCTGTTGAATCTCTTTGACGAGATTCTTCTCAGCAAATCGAAATTTGTTAGGATTCGGATGTTCCGAATTGATCATCGTATTCCGTACTACCACTGGTCCTTGCTGATGAGGCACTTGTTGAATATTAGTCAAACCCTAGAAACATTTGTCTGTATAGCTTGAGAACTTCACCAAAACGAGATCAAAATAGAATCAAATTATAAAATATTTCTAAAATTCGATTTATAAAGCAGATTCTACTTTCTAACCGAAGGTTTCACTGTATAGTTAGGATGAGGAGACGGAAGTGTTGCAACATGAAGCTGTTGTGAACTAAATGATCCAATAAGGTTATATTATATTTGTAATGTACGAAATCATATAAATAACAATAGATTAAAAACAAAATAACCCGCTTATGAGTCACTATCACTAATAAAACTTGCTCTCGATAACGTTAAACGTTTAGGGAATGCTTTACCTTATTGAAAAGGAGATTCGGTAATAACGAGTTCGGAAATTCTTTAGACGAGTATAAGCAATAGAAAGAAAAGTTTACATTGTTATATGAAAAATTCACTCAAGTTTTTTTTAAGAAATAGATCTTTATAAAGCATTCTCCATTCAATTGCACTAAGATTATCACACGATGACATTTTAAATAAACTCTTTCGATTCAGCAAAAAATGCGAGAAATCTTATAGCAGTACTAAAAATTACTTGACCAGTCCTGACATTTGTCGTGGAACGGTGTTTGGTTGAACACTCAAATATGTTGATTGCACTGGATTCTATAAGAGAAAAAATTCGTGAATACGTAAATATTCTGAACGATGACTGTAATAATCTAATAAAGTATCGTAATACACACATTTTGCCTCCAACTTCAATGAATATATATGGTTAATTTTGTTTTTAATCAATATAAAAGCGCCGCTTCGGAAGTTGAACAGATACATAATATGGAACAGTCGGGTTTGGTGTGATAACACGTCGTATGACTTGGTTATGGCACGGTGGTTTTTGCCATCATATTGTCCTTATCTATACTTTCCAGTAACCGTGAACGCTCAAGCCAACTATCTTCAAGCTTTTCAATCTTAATTTGAATGCAAGAGCTTATTATTTTACGTTCTTATAATATAGTTCTTTTCTATTCAACCAAATAGCAAAATTCAGTGTACTTTTACAAAAGAAGAAGAGGCTGCCAGTAAGAAGTCAGTACTTATTCGTTACAACTTGAATAGAACTGAACCATAGTGAAAATTTTATAATGATATTTCTGAGTGCTTTTAAATTTTCCAACTCCTCGATTAATGGTATTGTATGATTGTTGCAGATTGGTCATTTGAGGCTCAATATGTCACACAACTAATCTACACTTCTTTCTTATTTGTCTAGAACTTATGAAATTTCGATATATTCTTACCAGCACGCTGCTAGAATGATGTAATTTGCGGTACTCGAGATCCTCAATAGATCAGTAACATATTTATTTTGTTACCGCGCATGTTATAAAATAAAAATATAAATAAAGGTACATTTTCATTCCTATCTATGAAATGCACAGCATAGAGTCTTGAGACACATAGTGAAAATGATTTCATGGTGTTTTGCTATTAGGTAGCTTTTAAAAATGGTTAAATATCGAAATGAATATATTTTAACACTTTTCAATGTATACAAAATCAAGTTTATGAAATCTCGTCACATAAGAAGTTTATGCAGCTTATTTGAATTTTGTGGGAAGCCCTCCTTATGGAAAAAAAAATAGGATACAATGAAATGTTCAATATTATTTCAATTCATTTTAATCATACTGATCATAGCATACTGCAATGATAGTATGTACATCTGTAGAATACCTTCGTATATCAATGTAAACATGAATTTGTAAGAAAATTTAATCTAAAAGTAAACTTTATCCCATTTGCACTGAAAAACTTATATGATGTCAAAATTGTATTGAGTAGATCATGCAAGAAACCAACTAAATGACTCATAATCTGATTTTGTTACGAGTGATGACGTGTCCTTATCATGAGCATGATATGATATGAAACCGACTGATTTTCATGTCAGTACAAGAAAAAAATAATAGGTAGTGTGTTTCTAGGTCAAATCCACGTCAAACGTGACGCGATAGGAGGAAGCTGTAAGAAAAAACAAGACAGAACGTACCGTTACTATCCCAGAAGGATAATACAACATTCCACCTGTAGATGGCGGGTAACTGTTTAACGGACGGATTTGTCTGAAATTGACAAAAAGGTAGAAATATCTAGTCGATCTACTCCAATATCTTTATTATTGTTATACAGTCGAAAAAATCTTATTGTGACAGTAGACATTTAATTAAACATTTCGCTAATATATTCTTACTGTTGTCCTGGCGATGCCAACATGTTTTGTTGTCTTGGTACAGTATAACCTGTCTGAAACACCACAACAACATTTTAAAGTACAATTTTAAATGGCGAAAGTCAATGATTAAATCCGCCCCACCATATTAGGAACCACCGCCGCAGTCGTCATTCCGGGTTGCATAACGACAGGTACCAGCTGACTTACTGGTGCTGAAGTTGGTTAAAACGGTATATTAGAAACATTATTTCTAGAAACATAAATCGAATACTAAAAAAAGAACTAAAAGGACACAAATGATCAAAGTTCACGAAGCACTTATTAAAGCATACAGTTCATTTGCATTGGCATCATTAAATAAATCTGGTATTGTCCATCCAAGTTATTACGAGACGTCAGAACTTCACCATTTCGAGGCGATTGTTGTATTCCAGAGTTCGGAGTAAACTGATGGGAATAAGAAGCGTATATCCTTGAATTATTTCCCTCCATGGATTGACAGTCTGTTGTACAAATCTGCAATAAAGGTGAATGGACCAGAAAAGGAAATCCCGCGTCAATTTTTTCCACACGTGACCATCATAGATTTTCATCATGTTCATCTTAATGTGTTCAAAATTTTAAAACCTCTAAGAGGAGAAGTTATCAAGCAAATTTTCAACTAACTAAATAACATTAACGATTGACGGAAAAATTGAACTGATTAATAAATGTGAATGGCGTTTATTAAAATTATCGCTAAGTTTGTTGTTGATAAGCATTAAGTACTAACTACTTGTGATTATTAATACATACATTTGTCCTTTACAAAGCAATGATAATTTCCTATGATAAAAAATGTTAAGTGACTTTATTCGGTATTAAATTGTTAAGAATAGTTATGATTTTATGAAGTCACAATAATTTAGGTTCTACCGGGATTCAGAATCTCGTCAACAACTAATATTTTTCAAACAAACGATTACGTAACGAATGGAAAAGGTAGTAAGTGTTAGCTTGAAAATCTACTATCGTTAAGCATTAAAGGGTTCCTATATGAAGCTGTAAGATTTTACATATATGCTACGGTGAGTGAATCAAGGTTTGCCATAGTAAATTAAGTGAAGATTTGTCAGGTGGGAAAACTTACATGTTTTGTTATTTGTCGTCATAACGCAACAAACTTATCTATCATACTGATTACTTTGAATGGAAGTATATTCTTTAAGAAAGGGAGAATTTAGTGGTACATTATATTTTATTTTTAGTACGTTATCCGCATGAGGGTATCCATAAGAGATCACACATACGCAGCGCAAAAGCTTTACCTTATTAAGATCTTAGTTTAGGTATTGCTGAAGCTGTTGAAGGAAATTCTATGTATTGGTCATACAAGCTAGCATAAACGTGCCAAATCAGATATTTTTGAAAAATTTCATCTGATTCTGATAATTTTTTTGATCGTACATTCATGATTGCTTAATTATCCTTCATCTACCTTTCGCAATAAAATGTAACAATGTTCATCATTTTTTATGACACGCAACGAGGCATTCCCATTTACAAATCTGTTACAAAATGAGTAAGCGATTTATTATTGTAATAACCTGAGTGTCGTGACCAAAATCATTTGTGTCTTTATTAAGGACTCTGAAACGAGGAAGACTACGAGAACGCATTAATTTTGATGATTCCACTGTTTCCTAAAAGTCTACGAACTGTATAGTAATATCACTTGCGCTTTACCACTTTATTTAATTATATTGTTTAATTCATATAGTTGTAAATCTATACTAGAATTAAGTTTTCCATATTTGAACGATTAATATTAATATGAAAATTTTAATATGAAAGTTGTGAAGAAGGATTTCGTTATTTCAAGAGGAATCTACTTACAGCTGGATCATTTTCAAAATGATTCTCGTTTTCAGTTTCGATACTAGTCCGATCCAGTTCAGTGTTAGAGTGACGTTGTTCAAAGCATGATCCTAATTTTTCACATGGTTTCTAAACTATTACTTAAAACGTAAGAAAAAAAAAAAACTAAAATACAACAAAAGCGCTAACTAACTGCAACTAGGGTCATGGAGTCATATGCGCCACCTTTGATTGAAGCAGCTATTTCATTGTTGTTCATTTCAATAGCCATTTCATGTGGCGATAAAACCTGAAGCGGTTATGCTATCGATAGACATTACAAATACAAAAAAAGACGTTAGTTGTGTCTTGAGATACAAAAATCATCTTATTACGTTGTTCCTCATTGATTAGTGGTCTTTTGAACTTAGTAAAGAGTTATTAACACCTCTGTAGTAATCCTAACATCAGTAAAATGCCGCAGTAGTTGCCTTATTTTAATACACGTTCTCAATAGTAGAGAGATCATTGAGGGAAAAAAATATCAAAAAAAAAAAACAATCTTTAAATAGAAATCAATGTAACTGACCTGGTCAAAAACTTCGTCAAGGAAGCGATCTACATCACGATTACTATTTGGTACTGGCATGTTACGAATTTGTGATGCAACTGATACTGTTGAATGCACACTAGGTATATAATCACAGCGACTGTTCAGTAGACGCGAATCGCATCGACCACCTCGTGTTGCAACACTCGAAATAGATCGAACAGAATCAAATTCTGGATGTACTGCCAACTTCATAGTATCAATATCACGTGGCCGATCCTTATCAGTGGTTTTATTCTGTTCTTCCAGATTACCATCAAAAATTTGGGATTGTTGCGACGACAACAGTTGCTCTTGCTCTTGTGCGAATTGATAATTGTCTGAAATGTAGAGAACCAACATATAAATTTTTTGAAAAGCTCTCGTAATGGTTTTAGCTTGTCAAAAATGTTCTGGTGTAACTTAACATAAATAGAGTAATCTCTCTGAACATTGATCTTAGTAATGATATGCTGATTAGGTATCGTCACTCGTAGTAAAAAGTTCATATCTTCTACGATTAAGCCAAAAATTTCAGTATTTTTCGTCACAATAATGCTCTAGGAATTCCTTCAGTCAATAATAACAACTAAAAATTTAACATACTTTCGTGTGAAAGTGAATGTGGGTGATGATCGGATCCTTGAGAGATATTGGATACCGGCACTAACATTGAGGGGTGTATCACTGCGTGTTCCATTTGTTTGGATATCAACGTGGATTGTGGTGGCAACAAAACTGGTACATACTGGACCATAGGCTGAAAATGTTAAGGAATAACACTTTCACCATTCCGATTACCTTAAAGTCAGACTAGCACCATTTACTGTGTGATTTTACAATACTATTGATGTTTCATACATGACGAAGTGAGATTGTGTGTAACTAGAATTTCATTCTCAATGTATTCATGAATTTCTTTTCTGTTTTTCACTACGAAATATTTCGTTGCCTACGAATAGAACTATAGCTAAAAGCTTTAAGGTGGTTGGCTTAAAGAAACCTTAGTTAATCTAATATACGTGGGAAAAAAAATCAAAGCACGCAGTCTATCTACAAGCTCAAAAATTTGCAAATAAGAAAGCATAATAAACTCTGCGATATGTTATAAAATTAAATAGAAAAAATCCCTACTAAACAATCTTCCGAACTCCCTGTTCTTAGTTAGGTTACTTATATGAAGTTTTGAATATAGTGGATCTTTCACTATGACTACTTACTATTTCAATATAAGTGCTTTCATCCAGAAGTTATCACTTTGAGGCTTAACTTATCATTTCGAAGCATAACTTATCAGTTGTTGTAGAGCACGAATTTTTTTTTTCGTGTAGTTGTACTGCATGATTATGACGTAAAACCGTTGCTTAATGTTATCCTAGGCAAAGGAGATATTTGATTATAGCATTTTTCTTGAATGTCACAAGAAATCTTAGCTTTCATTCGCTTAAGACGAAAAAGATAAATAAAAGCTTAATAATTGATGTTACATGATTATAGCATAAGAAAAATTATCACTATGAGTTTGAATGAATATTGAAGTTTTAAAATACGCGTGAGAAAAAAAAAAAACATCAGCATCAATCAAATTCAACAATATTAACGTACTATATTTGCTGCTGTGTAGTACTGATTTGGCAGATGTTCATTAAGAAGTTCGTCCGTTCGTTTAGAAGAATTATTCTCTCTGTAAGTTTTTCCTGTCACAAACATATTGATACAATAAAAAAATCATTTTTTCTTTTAAGTTTAAAATAAGTAAAGGCTCAAACGACTGTGCTTCAACAGCATTTTAATGCTCTACACGTATAAATAATTTTAAAACTACGAATGAAAATTCAATTATTGTTAAAGTTTCTAACTTATAACATTGCTCTGGTACTTCTTGACAGTCCGGGGTTTCACGTTTACTCATCTGAAACTTACATGCTCAGTTTTAAATGTTCAGATTCAAGAATTTTTGTAAAAAAAAAACATAATAAATAATGCTTTATACTTTATTTTCAACTTTCTTTACCTCATAGAAGTAAGACTACGAGATAAAGACATCCACATGTTGTATTTCAATATATTTCATAATTTCTTCGAGAAAAGCTTGTTTAGGCATACTAGAGCATAAACAGAACACGATTACTTGACTAGTCAGTGGTTGCTGCCTAGGTAGTCCTGGACGGTCATCTTCAGTACGCTTACGATATATAGTTGCATAAGAAGAGTATTGTGAATGAGAAGCTGAATCGAAACTTGGATGAAATTCTTTTATGACTAGGAAATTCAATAACGATTTAATGATTGTTGATGACATTCTTACCATCCAACGGGTTCTGCTTTACTGGAAGCGTATAACAACACTCTAAGTTATTTTCGTCGTCATCATTACCGTAGGTTTGTCTTGGTGACTGCGACGACGTGATACTATTCGATTGCATATTAACCGATCTGTCATAATGTGATCCTCCAGGTGATGTACGGACGGATCGTGGCACCTCATGATTATCACTGCATGTTTGTTTCATGTGACGTTTAACCACAGGACTCCTTTATGAAATATTACTTCTAATCAACAACAATGGCAACACCATTTTTAATCACCTACATTTTAGCTCCAGAAAATTTATTCTGTGAATCTGCCTTCTTCTTATTTATAGGAGATAATAATCTTTGGTTGCAATGATTGAAAAAATGAGATCTGAAATGAGATTCCGTAAGGATGATGCTTTTTCTTTGTCGTTAAATAAACCCAAAATTCTGTAAACCTATCACTCTTCTCTTTTCCGAGTTCGATTTCAGAAATAACATCGTAGAAAAAGTGGGAACCAGCTGGATAGTAGAGCCTCGTTTCCGTTTCCACCTCCACACTCCACCCATGTGGATTACCGATTCCTCTGTAATTCAAATTTAAAAAGAAAAGAACATATGTTCTCAACCTGTACAAATGTAAATGCTTTACCTATGTCGTAAAAGTTTATTTACTAGCTCCTCATTGGTCATCCATGAATGGGTTTCAATGATATAAGATTGGCCATCTCGAGAATTAATTTTCACAGCTGGATTGTGAAGACCATTGATCGCTCCCATTTCAAGATGAGAAGCAGGTAAGAGTCGAGCAGCCTAGAGGATTAGCCATACAAAGCACTTGGCAACTACATAACCTGATCTTTATGAGCAAACTACTTTGATGACGTATGCAGAATGGAATAAGTCTGGTATAACACGCCAATTTTACCTCTAAATTTGGGATATTCATCCGTCTCGTGATAGTACTCAATAGCTGAGTCTGAAGAGATCCAGGTAGTTCTTTGCAAACACTGCAAAACGTAAACTAAGATTTAGAAAAGGTGACGAGATTCTCAGATCAGAACGAAAATCATTTTAAATACGTTACAAATTGTCCTTTTTATTAATTCATTGTCGTAAGGTTGATGATACAGTACCCTTTCCTGTTAAAATCCATGCTCCCATAAAACACTTTATTTGCTAAGTTTCATCAACTAACAAACAACTCTTACCTGATTAACATCTGAAGCACGACTTTACTAGGAGGAAAAGCTCCAACTGCTTGCAATAACAATCGACAGCATCTTGACTGAGCCTCTTTATCCGGATTACGATATATTTGATTGCACAGTTGTGCGAATATTTCATCTCGTTGACATGGATTATTGATACCCTAAGTTATCGATTTTGAATCAGTTTAACAAAGCGTTGAAAAGTATTTTCCCTCAATCAAGCATTTGTCATATTTCGAATATACGTTAAGTTATAACATTCAAGAAAATGTTGCATGTAAGCAGTGCCTATTCAAATTTTGTCTTCAGAAAACGTTGAAATAGGCTGAGAAAGATAAATTTGTTTGCGTTATACTTCTCTTATGCAACATTTTTTTTTGTATAATTAAAAACTGGGCGGACAACAACTTTACCCAACTATTTGGGACAACACTGTGCTGTAGGTATGAAGCAGAGTTATATTGGAGGTAAAAGTCAACAACACATAACGTTCTTGGAGTGCTATATCCGTATTTGATATAATCATAAAATTTTACAGTAATTTATTTCATATATACTACCATTACACTTTACCTGCTTTATAATATGCCGGCCAATATCGTCTAATTGATGTTTAGTGCAAGTCTGATTATACATGTACTTGAGTAACAGCTTAAACAAGTCCAATGATAAACGAAAATCATCCTCGCTGTTTTTATGTAAAAATGGTGACAGAATTGGTTCTCGTCTAGGCTCCAAAATATGACCCTAAAAATGTTCAGTACAAATTTTTACTAAACAATAAGCAATCAATAATCAATTAAATAAATCACAACAAATAAAGTTATGCTTATATCTGTTCAGTAAATTCGAAAACAAGTTCAATCTAAAATTTTGATAAACCTTGAAATTTTCCATTGCAAATCGTTTAATTGATATAGGTTCAATCGCGTCGATATTACTTCTTAGTTTAGAAGGCAAATAGTCGGTGGTGGTTTTCAAGCCATGGACAGCCGGTCTCGATTCCTTGATTAAACTTTCTATTCCTGTATCCAAACAGCCGAGCAGGGATGATGAAGATCGCTATAATGACTAACTTACAGCTTGTAAAATATTCTAAAATCAAAATTTCAACCATATAAGCACCTGAGTAGGAGATTTGCTCATGAGCACCTCGTGATAAACGCTAAGGCGACGACTTCGACTTGTTTCAATAGTCAATTCTTTGAACATCTTTTCTCGCAGCTCAGAATATTTTTTTCTGGAATCGTCCCAAGTAATGTTTGAGACATTTCCTCTATCAAAATATATAAAAATAACAGGATTCCATTATTTACAGCTTTTATCTTTAGTTGCAACTTATGCAGCTTTGAAATGCCACTGAAATCTACACAATATAAAAGCTGAGTAAGAGCCAAACAATAAGAGCTGCCTTTTTAAAAAAAAGAAAAACAGCTTAAGAGCAATGAGTTTTGCAGTAGAACGACTGAATGATCAGTCAAGTTTTCAGAAAGGTTTAATTATCTTCCCATCCCAGATGGTTTACCGCCTTAACGTGACTGGGAGATGTTCTTAGGTTTTTCATTTTGATATGAAGACGTGGTCAAGAGTAAACCTATTGAGAACCGCCACCGACTTGATATGATAAAGTAATAAGGAGGTACATCCCTCTGATCCATAAAGGCGGGTGACTGCCTGTGGTGAAGACCGTGAGAACGCCTGAGTTGGGCTATCTCAGGAATCCAGGGAATTCAAGCTATACCAGCAAAACTTCGGCTTCAAAACTCCGTGCACTGGCTTTTGCCGTGCGTGGCGTTAGACGGTAAGGCAACCGATGAGAGGCGGTCAAATCTCAAGCCAATTGTGACGTCGGATACGAATATAAAGAACACGCCCACGAGACGCTATGAAGATTGTTTCTTTCTTTGTACATACGATGCCAGAACAGTCTCCCTAGACGCCGATCTCTATGCTTTCCTTGAAGCTACGAAACGTATCAAATTTCACGTAATAGCTTTACAGGAGACCAAGAGCAGAAGATCCGACGTAAGACAATACAATGAAGGGACATTATTTATTCGTGGAGAGAAGGTCCCCACACGAAACGTCGGTGGCCTCGGCTTTTTTGGACACCCTTCCGTCGTCCATTTTGTCGACTTTTATGAGATCCTATCTCCTCATTCAGCCATACTTCATCTCCAACCGTAGCGTCAAAAGAAAATCAGCATAATCAATTGCTACTCACCAACTGGTATAGCTAATGAGAGCGAATAAGACACATTTTACAACCAGTTGGATCAAGTTATCAGAAACAAAAAATTCTTCTACAAATTCGTTGCCGGAGACTTCAACGCGAGAATGGGAACGATGGATAAAAAACACTATAGGATCGGGAAGTTTGGATCAGGAGATCAGAACAAAAATGGAGAATGTCTTGCGGCACTCTTGTTCACAGCACGCCTCTTCCATGGTAACTCATTCTTTGTAAAGAAAGAACATCACCGATAGACATGGGAGTCGCCAAACGGAACGACCCACGCGGAGATCGATCATATTCTTAGTAACAGAAGATGGTGACTCCTAGATATGTCGGTAGTACCATCCTTCTGCACTGGATCTAATTAACGCCTTCTTTGTGCGAAGATTTATTTCAGTAGAAAACCAGAGAAAAAATCCGTTATTGCGCGAAGGTAAGAAAAGAAGTCGTTCACGATGGAAACGTTCTCAACGATATCCTTTCCATATATGACTGGCAGATGAAATATTACGCGACTGAAGACTGTGAGTTGCTTATGAAAGGATTGCAAGATTGTACTGAATACGCTTCAATCTCCCAATTAAGAAGATCACGACGCATTTTTGCGGCTACCAAAGAAATACTCGAAACTGGAAGAAGACTGATGCTGGATCCAACCACAACTCGTCTGACACGGCTGGCAATCAATGCAAACTGTAGAAGATCGTAGCAAGAACATCTAAAACGGTACAAACAAGAAAGACTATTAAAAGCAGCTGAAGAACGAACTAGTCTGAAGAAGTGTTATCGAGGCATTTTGATTACCGTGTCCTTCTGTAAGCTTTGTTCAAGGGAGACGGGATACCAACTACTTACCGCCATGATATGGAATCGATAACGAAAAAGTTCTACACCAACCTTTTCCGTTCCAAGATTTGATTGGCAAACCCTCAAATACGCTTTGGAGGTAAACCACCACGAATCCTTCTATCTAAAGTTTGGGCTGCTATAGAAAGCATAAAAAAATGGCCATGCTCCTAGACCGGACAAGATAAATGTCGATTTACTTTGAACTGGTGGTGACAAACTACATGCACTTCTGTCACACCATATGACAAGATATTTTCAAAATAGAAAGATACTAGATCAGTGAAAAACCTCGCGCACGGAACTTCCACATAGAAAAAAGGATTGAAGGAATCTTCAAAATCATTGTCCGATTTGCTTGTTGAGTGTACTATACAAGCTCTTTACGAAGATTATCCTGTTGCGCATAACAACAACACCGGATGAGGCTCAATCTGTTTAACATGCAGGATTTCGCAAAGGATTCTGCTGCATGGACTACATCCAAACTGTAGCATAGGTCATAGGGCTTGTTGAGAATACCACCTTCCCCTTGTTCTCACTTTCGTCGACTACGAAAAAGCATTTGACAGCGTCGAAACGGAAGCTGTGCTGTCAGCGCTTGTCGTTCAAGAAATGGAGCCGCCCTATATGAAAATCCTAAACGGCTGTCATTGAAATTGCACAAAGAAAATGCAGCTTATCGATCGAAACCTTACCATCACTATAAAAAAAGGAGTTTGGCAAGGCGAAACGATCTCGCCGAAGCTGTTTACTGCCACCTTGCAATGGATAATGAGGTCGTTGGATTGGGACAAAAGAGGCATACGTAACAAAGAAAAATTTCTATCAAACCTTCGTTTCGCGGACGGCATCATCCTATTTTCGGCGAGCAGAGAGGAAGCAGAGATGATGTTGAACGAATTGAACAAA
>KN716918.1:0-12811 GCA_000816705.1 Dictyocaulus viviparus | reverse complement strand
GTTGGATTGGGACAAAAGAGGCATACGTAACAAAGAAAAATTTCTATCAAACCTTCGTTTCGCGGACGGCATCATCCTATTTTCGGCGAGCAGAGAGGAAGCAGAGATGATGTTGAACGAATTGAACAAAATTGGGAAGAAAATAGGACTGCGAATAAATAAGAAGAAGAAGACCCAATTCATGAAAAACCCTATGGTGCGATGGAAATCCCATCAAGATTGATGGTTTCGAAATCGAAGAAACCACATCTGACGTATACCTAGGGCAATCCATGAATATGGAGAACGATATAAGAGAAAAACTAAGCGGAAAAAGGAGAGACGCATAAGCTGTATTTGGACCTCTAAAAGAGGTCACCGATCAATTAATAGGTCCAAAAATACGTGCTCACCTTTTCGACTTTATAGTTGTTCCAGCGCTTTGTTACGCATCCAAGACTTGTTTTAATACCTCAACCACGTCGAGGATTTTACGAAGCACTCACAGGACACTTGAAAGGAGCCTTCTTAAATATAACTGGCGAACACAAAATCAAGGCGGAATCCGCAGTACTAAAATCAGAGAATTGTCTCGTCTCCAAGATCCAAAGGAATACGTGTCAAAAGTGAAACATAGAGGGTGTGGTCATCTAATGAGAAGAGAAGACGACAGATGGACGAAAAAAACTGTAGAATGGTACCCAAGAGAATACAAACGTCCTCCTGGACGACCATCTGCAAGATGGGCGGACGTGTTCGAGGCAAACGTTGGGAAGCTGTACTCACAGCCTAAATTGATTTCAGGATTATAGAATGGGCCACGCCATTGTCGCCATGTACGCAGAAGACCACAACTTTGGACGACAATCGCGCGAGAACGAAACGAATGGAGATTTGCCGGAGCCAGCATTACGCGTGATGACGGCCATCCAAGTAATTAAGTAAGTTAATTATTTTCCAGCTGAATATTAGCTTATCAGTGTTACAAAAGGTGACTTCATTGGGGAAACGGGTTTGTTTCACGCGAAAATTCTAGAACTTATAACTAGAATACTTTGGGGTAAATAATTTGATTAAAGATAGAACAATCTAAATTTTCAGCAATTCTACATAGAGTTGTAGAATATTTTTCGCAAAAAAAAAACTGAAAACAGTAAACATCATGTCCTATCATATTCACCTCGCCATCCATGCTCGAACAGCGGCTTGGATTCGAATGACGGCGTTACGCTTCCGTAAATATGCCTTGCGTAAAACATACATACGCATTGTTTTTTGAATAACGTAAGCAGCTTCACGATGTATTCTTTCTCTAGTTATACGCAATTGATCAGCTAATCGGCTACGAAGAAATACATAGTTGGAGCCTTAAAGTGATATAGGTCACTCATTACTCCCAATAGGACGCTTACATAGTCACAATAAAAGAATAGGAAGCGAGAAAAAAATTCTTTATAAAACTTTTTACCTATTTGAAAATCCCTTGCATATTTAATGCCTTGTCCATCAAGAATATCGATAATAATTTCTTTCTGATTCTGACAAAACGCAATATCCGACGGTAGAAGGCAACGATAACTGAATTTGAAATAATAAAAGCAATGAAAAACTTTGAAGGTGGTTTTCTAATCAATTGGTACACAGAGATGTCAATAGGTTTATTTGTTTGTTGTATACAAATTAAATGAATCTTAACTCTACGCCTTCTGAATCATAGTAAGTTGAGCTGGACCTTTTTTATAGATTAGCGGCGTATTTCTTAAAAAATAAATTATGATGATAATTTGAGGAGTCACTTATCCTGGCAACGGCTTCTCACCCTACCGTGACTGGAATAGGTTTCTAGGACATTTTCATTATTCATAGGAAGCCTAGTTTAAACTAATTCTATATCGAGATTTACCACCTCCGAAACGAAGATGAGGAGCAAGGTGGCAAGATCCCTCTAAACAAGACAGGCTAACCATTACCAGTACTTTACAAGGCTAGTTATGAATTTAGCTGTAGAAGGCAGTTCTAGCAAGATTCATAACACCATAGAGATAAATGAACTTTATGACTCAAAAACGAATTTCTATGCTGTCGAAAGTGCCATATTACAATAAGACAGAATCCTAACAGAGGAAAAGAGAGAATCGCTTAGCGCCTTATTATAGAAGGTATTACGGAGAAGTCTTTTTTTTTCACGTGCTTTGCCTAACTACTACACTGCCATATCCAAAAAAGCCTCCTGAATCAATCCTTTTTGTATTTCTTCCTTTGAAGTTCAGGTTGGTCACAATCAATACTTCGGCGCCTTATAAGAAGGTATCTTCAGAATTCAGAGATATCAGAATGGAGATTTCAGGCACCAAAGGGAAATTTTCAAAAATGGTAGGCATTTTTATTGGGAAAGAAAATTAACAAGGCAAGAAAATTTCGCCCAAGCTCCTTATTGCCTAGTAGTACTTAATGAGGTCTCATATGCGGACAAAACGACGACCATGCTTAAGACAAGTAGACGTGCTTGTGATTTACACTAAGATGCTAATCCATTGCATCACTAATTGAGTCCCGTCAGTGCCTACGAGAGAAAGCAGAAAATATTTACTGGTGCTTACAAAATGTTTGAAGACGGTCAATAGCATCAATTATACAGTCGAACGCTCAACCATGAGTATATAAGTTTGACGACTTAGAACAAAAAAAATCACGAGCAACAATGTAATGCTCGAACTAGAAGCCTGTTGCCATTCTCAATGGAAAAGCATCAGATGAACAATAAATTGTATGGGACAATAAGCATTCTATAAAGATTAAATTAAAGCTAAATTACAATGTATTCAAGAAAAAAAGCCATATCGTTTGTTCATTCAATAGTCGTATTTCTTATCAATAAAATTTAGTTCAGTTTCAAAATACCTTTGAGTAAACCGTTGAAATGATATCCGCACCGGGAATCCAGTTTGTTGGAAGCTTAACGTTTCTAAAGTACTGAATGCACTTAATTGACGACTCAATAAGGCTTTATCCAGACAGGCAGGTAGACGTTCATTGTTTGATTTCAAACAATGAATGAAATGCGATCGACCACTAAAAATGTAATATTTCATAATAGTTATATCCAAAAAACGTTTAACAGTGACATAACCTTTAGGTCTAGGAAATATGGACAACAAGATTTAGATGAAAACTACTTGTATTCATATAATATAATATAATATATAAATAGGCTATAATAGGCTAATTAAAGCGAAAATCAATATCATTTAACCATGAGGTTCGATTAAGGTACGGAATCAACTATATTAACGGTTATTTGTTAACCAAAATGAACCGACATTTTGTAAGTTAGAAGTCAGCTAGCTGTACGCTTTCTATCAGCTGACAGAAATAACGCCAGACTTTATTAATTCAGTCAACTGTTGAACAGAATTTTTTTTACAATAATTAAGAAAATCCATTTCAAAGGGAAGTAATTACTTTAAGATCTTCTCAATGATTGCCATTGAGCTTGTATTGAATTGATGTGCCGTATAAAGAACGTGATCGGCATTTTCACGATTACCAGTTAACGATCGAAATAACATTGATATAACCTGAAAATTTTTTACTACAAACAACGTTAAATCAATTGCTAAAAATGTAAATAAGAATAAGAGGAAGAAAAATCAGTGAAATAAGTAAACCTAACCGTATAATGTTTTCATACTCGACACTAAATATAACATAACGAATGCCTTTTTAAACAATCAATGCTTGATCAGAAACCTCAATTATGGAGTTCTATGAGTTCGAGTCATCATTCAATTACAAATGAATTGGACACGCTTTCAAATTATATATATATATATTTATGATACAAGAAATTACATCAAGTTTTTCTAAGCAGTGACTCAGTTGTGGATGTGCCGCTGTGACACGCCGGCTCGAATTAGATTACGGCCGCTTCCCAGGCCTGCCAAGCCCGCCATCACTCCGGGGTCGGTAAATTGGTACCAGAGAAATCTGGGTAAGACAACTAGCCCTGAATTGGTGAAGAGTGGTTAACTCAAGTCACTATATAGACCAAGCACGCATTCAATCACCTCCACGATATCACGTCGAACACGAATGCGCAGACGCATCTCGCCCCAAGGGATTTATCAGCGCCCAAGATTATATTATCTATTATCTCATCTTACCGGCTTATACCTACTTACTGTTTTTTTTAACTCCTAAGATTTACCGAATTTTGGCTATTAGCAAGAATGTTGATCATCTTATAAGGCATCGAACGTTTATTTCGTTGCACAAAACCATGGACATTATACCATGTCGTACCAAACGAATGTCGTATCGACATTTGTAATTTATCCTTATTTTTAGCCTAAAAAAATAAAGTATAAATAAGGATGTTAAATTTGATCGTTAAATAATTTTCGGTATAGGATATGAAAGATCACCTTTCCATAAACGTTCTTATCAAGATGATTGAGGTTACATCGTCGAAAGTATGACTCGTCAGAGGTCTGTATTTGTTTAAAAAATAAGCTTTTTCAAAACAAACTAATAAAACATTGCCAACCTATAAATACAAAAGTTTTCAAGATAAAGGGGAAGATATCGCTGTAATAAGACACGATATTTCTACTGTGCGTACGTACCTTAGGAAATTTACACTCGTCATCAATAAGATTGAGTAAACCGTAAGGTTTCTTAGAAAGCAAATCAATTACTTCATCGTTTTCCAGTGACATCGGGATCTTAATAAATCTTACTTATTCCTTGAGCAATTAAAAGAATAATATTGAAGAGCAAATTTTGCTATAAAATGTCTCAATATCTAATTTATTTTTGTTTCTGGTTAGCTAAGAAAGCTCTTTCTGTAACAATTTTCACTGAGTTCTATCATTACCTTCCAGTTAAATATTAGTCCTTCAGTGGCATAGTCTGCGATTTCATTTAGAAATGTTTGTTTAATGAAAGCATTCTGTAGCCTTTCATTAACAGTATTTATGAGTAACTGCTCTAAGCCGTTGTTGTTGTAACGCTGAAGTGAATATATATTATGTAAATTATTATTTAATACATCCATTTACCTCAATTCCGTAGCAATCTACAACACTGATAATAGCGTTATGATCGGGGCATTTCAGATATGATGAGACGCGACTCAAAATCCAATTGAAAAGAGCTTCATACAGAGTTGTCGCTAACGCGTCACGAACATCAAGAGCTTGACTAATACTGTATGGTGAGCTCGTTAATCCTTCCTCCGTTTTCTAAACTATCTCAGTCTTTCGTTCACAGGTTATTTTATGACGTCGCGCACTATCGAAACATATATGCTCCGAATAGACTTTTCCGATTACTTGAGAATTTCAGCAACTATTAGATCCTAGGGAGTGTAAAATTTCTTACGATCTGATTCATACAAAGTTTTGTGTAGGATATTTAACGAGCACCAAAGGTGATGACGAGTTGATGTTGAGTGTTTCCTATGGGGAAGTTCGGTCTAACGTATTTTAACAAACATGGCTTAATATATTACGTATGAATAATCCTCGCCAGAATGACGAAGAGAGATTTTCTTAGCAAGAAAAGAATAGAGCAAAAACTTTTTGCTTCCATTAAATAATAAAGCACGTCAAATGTATCACGTGTTGGTAATAAATGTGGATTGTGCCAATGCATTTTTCAAGAAGTCTGATTATTAGTAGAATTAAAAATCTTACTGTTAGTGAGAAAAAGCTTTATAAACACAAGCACTAAACGAATATAAACGTACTGTAATTTTACCGGTGAAACATGGAATGAGTTGATTTATTTCGATATCAAGCAGATAGCAAACCCACTTTAGTTCTGCATTATTTCCCACTTCCACATACTGAGTATCGTTATCAGCGCTCTAAAGTCGCATAATTTTTGTAAATACGAGTTTGGAACAAGAAAATCTTCTAATGAAACGATTATCACATAAATATACAAGGAGTCTCAAGTCATCAATGGCTTGGTCACGAGAATAACTCAATCACTCTATTGAATAAATAACATATCCTTTTGAAATATGAATGCGATGCACTAGTTTAAGTATTCACAGCAAAAAGTGAAATATTAGTAGCTGCTAGTAATGGTTGAAAAGTGAAAAACTTAAAAAGTTCATACGAAAATTAAGCATTTCACTCATTAACACATCACTTAACTCACCCTTCGCTCTCTAAAATACATATTTCCAAGATGTAGAATAGTGGCCAATGTTTTGTAGATACTTTCTCGATGTTCATCAGAGAATCCCATCGTCTCCAATGAAGCATGGAGTCGTTGAAAATTTGCCGAATCATTACGCTCAAATTCTCCAGCTTTACCCTTGAAAAATTTTTTTAACCATTGATATTTAAAAATTAAGCTGGAATAGTGGTAGTGAAAAATAGTAAGTGTGAAAAAACAATGATATGATAGAAGGTTTGCAGGCTAATCATTTCAGAATTATATCAAATTCAATAACAGTAGCAGCATTGTCTGCATACGATAATTAAAAATAATACGAAGTTACATTACAATAATGTTGAGCTGAATAACAATCCTCAGTACTTATTATTTTAATAGTGTGAGTATTAACTCAGATAAGCTTTGGAGTTAATCAATCCATGTTGCGGAATGCGCTTATGCATTCATGCTCAATGTGTATCGTGGAGGGAACTGAATGCGATCCTCTTCTACACAGTGACTTGATCGGAACACTCGTCACCATGACAGTGCTATTTATCTTACCCAGATTTATCTCTTGTACCAACTTACCGACACCAGAACAATGATGGGCTTGGTAGGCATGAGAGTGAACGCTAGCATGATTTGAGCTTGCGAATCACTATGGTACCTCAACCACTGCGCCATGAGCCCTCAAGCAGCATTTAGCGTTAATTTAAAAGCATTGTCATAACCTTATATGACTAAATCATAAGAAGAAATATGGTGTTGCCAAATATCCATTTCTATCTACTATAACGACATGAAGAGGGGCGTAGTGGTGGATTTGCTACAGTGACACGCAGACCCAAATCGTTTTGTGGCCACCACTTCCATACCTGCCAAGCCAGCCGTCTCTCTGGGGTCGGTGAATTAGTACTAGAAAAATCTGGTTAAGATAACTAGCTTTGACTTGGTGAACAGTGATCAACTCAAATAACTGTATAGATCACGCTCGCATCTAACCACTTCGCGATATCACGTTGGAGACGAATGCGTTGGCGCATCCCACCACGAAGGATTGCTCAATGCTATACTTATCTTCTAACAATTTGATTCAGATTGAAGAATAAAAAAATCAAGAATCTAATCAAGGATAATTCAGCTTAGGTTGCAATCAAGGTTTACATCATCACAACATTTAGGTTTCAATATAGTTTAATTGAAATCAGATATCAGAACACTAAATGATTAGAATGATTTGGTCTCAAAACGTTCAGCCAATATAACACATGGTTTTTTTTTTAAAATATTACTTGTCTACATTGTTAATATTAAGGTATACTGACCTGAGATAAGTAGAAGAATTTTTGCTGATCTCGAATACCGTAGTCAGCTTTCACTTCTGATGGCATGCCTGCGCATAACTCGTAGAATACATTGAAGTTACGCTCACCAGGTTTTTGTGAGATCACACGAGTCGCTTCTAACGGTAACGTTGGACAAACATTTAAACCGACAAGACGATTCCTATTTATTTCAATCAATAATCAATAATTCAACGATGTTTCTTATTATTAGCATTCTCTAACAAGTTAATAATAACTTCAAACGAAGTATTGCCAATTTATGCACATCACTGATAAGAAAATTAGGAGAAAAAATCGAAAGGTATGAGAGTTATTAAGGTCATGCCTGATCCGAAAAATAAATTAATCTTCCGCAATATTGACAACCAAGTGACAACATATTGCGGTTAGTAGTAAGGTAACAAGAAAAGATCGAAGTTCTCATTTAATATAAATTGAGGAACAAAAACAACAATTTCTAACTCAACCTATTATTAGTGTATTATGTCAGTATCAAGTGCTATTAAAAATCACTTACTTCTGAAATAAAAAATCCATACAGTAGCCGAAACGTGTTGCGTCGTTGTTTTTTACAGTTTTAGCACAACCAAAACTGTTGAAAATACTCGTAATAGCTTCGATCTGTTAATAACTAACATTAAAAATTAAACAAAACAACGATTACGTTTGTTTATTCATTTTTTCTCTTATTGAAAGAAAGCTGTTGAACTTTTAAGACGTCGTCTGTAATGGACTGCAATGAAAAATGCAAAAATTCGTTCAACTTTATTGAATGCAACGAATAAAATTATACTATCACACAAGACAATCGAGTTTCTTGCTTAATTAAGGGGCCTCGGAACTTATCCAGAGCAGCTCGAAAAACTTTCAAACCGATATTTTTGTTTATTGAACAAGGACTTTGACTTTAAATTCAAAATCGACCCCGTTATGGTTCTCAACTCTATGTGCACCTAGTGGGGTGTTTATCCTAAGTTTTGTTTTTCCATCTAGGTGTTCTTTTATTCTAATACTAAGTGACGAGCCGTTGCACCAATATATTCATTGGCGCAAGCTTGGCAGGAAACCAGGTATATTGTATTTGTCCTCATACAATCACCGTTTTTATCGTAGTAGCATAAGTGCACTCTTTCGCTATGCATAGGCTGTTGTACAGACGGTAGAGAATAGATTGGTGTTTTGAAAAATTTGAGGGGATTTCTACAACTGCTACCAAATCCTTTGATTTTGTGCCCTTTTCAAGGATCGCTTAATAGCTATGCATAACTTCATCAGATATAAAGGCTAGAGGCGATAGATTTCCGTTTGCGCTAAAATTTTCGTCCAGAAGCTTATCCTTCTTTCTAAGCTATTGTTAGTTGAAATCGTATTATATCCATTTAAAGCGGCTATTTCTTCTGCTAAGTTCAGTGACTCTCTTCGCTCTATTCGATAAAACAATGAAGGAAACCCACTTTTTCAAAGAGTTAGGTTTATGAGATACGGTGTGATACGGTGTTTTGAATGAAGAATAACTTTTGAATAGTTATCAGCAGTGTTTAATTGAATGAATCGCATGATTTACACAGACATTTTAGGCTCTGAAGAAGGCGATTCCGCCGAGACCTTAGCCTGTGCTTGTGTTGTATCGTCTCTTTGAAAAAGCATTAAATACCAACCTTGAGTACTGCTAAACAAAACTACAGTAAAGATATAAAAGTTTTTTCTAAAAAAACCTTCCTGAAGACAAAAGCGACGAATTTTTAACATCTCTAAAGTTTACATCAGAAAACAAGTTTCTCAAAAGAAATGAAACTCACGTGTTTCACTGTTATTTTGCTATTCTGTGACGTCACAAAATATTTCATCACTTGAAATGCATTGAACGATTTACCTGAGTTCGATTCGCCACTGAAAACGTGTCAACTGAATTTTTTATCTTCCTATGCATTCAACTATATTTCAGACCTATCATTTTTAACATGATTTTCACTGAGTATAATCTTCTTCATAAAGTAAATGCTTTTTTTTCTGTTGAGTTACTACACCACTATGCTTATATCTTTTTGACGTATGTTCATTCACTCACTTCTTTCCACTCTACTCTCATTTGACTCACCTTCGCTTTGATTGCCGAAAATATTTATTTATCAAGAAATACTACTGGATCTCCCGAATGATTACCACCTCAACGTGAATGGGAGATTTCTCTAGGATTCCGATTTCGATATGGAAACCTAGTCAGGAGCACACCTATTGAGAATCACCATCGTCTTCATCAATTAAAGTCAGTAGGAAACACATTCCCCTTGTCCATAAAAGCCGATGACTGCTTTTGTAAAAACCATGAGAACGCCTAGCAGGACTATCTCAAGAATTTAGGGAACTAAATCTACACCATCGTAAGTTGCGCTATTGTTACCATGTACGCAGAAGATCGCCATCCTGATCGCTCGAGGAAGAAACGAAAGGATGATTGCGGGGACCGCACTATGCTTGACGGCAAACCATCGAAGTATCCAACACTGACTTGTCAAGTTCGAGTTACAGTTGTTCACATGATCAAGAGATACACCGCACTTTTCTGAACATTGCAAATTTGCGGTAACAGACTTCAACTACGTGTATAGCTGATGTTGATCCAGTCTGAAGAAACCTTCTTAAAATCCATCATGTCAATATTTAAACTGTTCCTGTGTGAAAAAGAATATTTAGGACGTGGTAAGCTAGCATGCTGATGGCGAACACCGAACACAACTTGTAGCTTCAACTTTCTCACAATCAGATATATTTGAAGCATCATAGAAAAATGTCCATCCTACTGGTCAAATGCTAAACACTACTGATGTTCTACTGAAACCTGTACTCATGTCGAAGAAAAGACGTTAAAATACCAATATATTAAAATTAAGATGAGATAGACCTTTGGTGTTGACCAATTCTCATGAGATGCACCTATGTATTTGTTCTCCACGTGATATTGTGGAGGTGACTGAATTTCGTCACGATGCCTCACGAAATGATTTGAAGTGAATAATCTATACGAATTGATTGGTGCTTATCTTTCGAGATTTCTTATTATCGATTCATCGACTCCGGAGTGAAACGGTTTTGGGATACAGGAGGTGGCCTCAACTTTATGCACACGCGTCCTCAATATATCAAAACACGAAATAGAAATCATTTATGTCAAAATCAAAGCGAGAGCATTGAAAATAAGGATGATTGATTTCTAAGAAAAATTTACCCATCGAATAGTATTAAAACGTTAGGCCAATTTTTGATCTCACTTGTTATACTACCTCAATCAATTTCGGCGAAAATTGCACACTATATGAGGTCTATCTTTTTGAAAACTATTATTCTCAAGATGAAAATTTGTTCCAATTGTTCCAAATTTCATGTTCGAATTCGGATACGCGAATAGTTAAATATATATTGTACCTGAAAACAATGTTTTCCGAATGCGAACCATTCTCGATATTTTCAACAGCGCTTCTAGCTGGAGAGAAGATATGTCTGAATTCAATTAATATTGAGGTAAAAACAGATAATACATAATGCTATGATTATTAAAAACATAAAGATTTTGAAATTTGCATATTTAATTCCAATGCAAAGGTGTTATTGCTACATAAATTACTGTGTTATCTTAGGAATTTCTTGTAACATTTCTTGTAACTCATTTGCAAGAGTAGGTTTCTTCAAATTAATTAAGTACTTTTACATTTTCAATCAAGAATCTAACTCACAGCAAATCAACTTGAGGGAAATAAGATAAAAAATGGTGAAACATCTTGTGATATATAAAACATTGAGTCTCTTTGCAACAAGTTCGAAATTACTTCTGAATGTGCTATTTTTGTAACGTTAAAGAGAATTTTCGCTAAAATAATAGTTTACCAATAAAATAGAAATGAAAATATCGAAAAGGTTGTACGCAACCGCTAGGGACGTAGAATTGGCCGAGTTTTCACGTATTTCGATGCAGAAATTATGAATCGAATAATGAAAGTTGTTTTTTTTAAATTAGTTTTTCATAGAAATATTGACCGTCCACATTAAATGCTTAAGAGTAGTTTTTTTTTTATTTGTTCACGGGAAGAAATCATTAAAAAACCACCAGGAGATACGAGGAAACAGATCGACCCGGAAGAGGACAAAGCCAAATTTGACTTAATCTTTTCGTATGTCAGGAGTTGTAGCTTAAAACACAATATCGTTTCCAAATATGATGACCCTGTTCTTATGCTAATAAATTTCGTATTTTTATCTGAAACATACAAACAGAAGAAAAAAGTGTTAAGAAAAAAACAATTGAAAAAGCACTTCTATGAAGTCAACAATAGCGTTTATGAAGAAAAAATAGACTTGGATAACATGAAGGTTCTAGTTATAAGGTATTTATTTTTGAATAATTCACTGTGGTAGTATGAATATGATTTTAATAAAAAATTAATAATAAAATGATGCGATTATTCTTGCATAGAAAATGATGTTTATTTCGCTGGTTTTTTAATACCTTACAGTAGAAATTTGAGGTAACCTTATTAGCATAACCTCATACAAATGTTCATTATACGATTCATTATAGATTATCTACAAAAGGAAGTTGTATGCTTTTTTTTTAGATGAAACTCCTAATCATAGAATTTTCTTCGCTTTTTGAAACGTTTTCATTTAGAAACGGAACGTTGTGTCCCGTATAGTTCAACTTTGAACAACCTCATAAGTCAACCTTGTCAGAAGCTTCAACAGACCACAATGATCGTATAGAAGCAGTAGAAATATTTAAGATTGGAGTTCAGGAAAACGTCAGTGACATTATGAGGATAAAAAAAAAGTACTCAAATGCTCTTTGATATAAAAGTAGATGTGATTTGAAATTATTACGCGTATTTGTTGAACTGTCGATATTGTGCTATAACAGAATCGTCGTAGATCCGATATTTTTCAAATGCATTAATTGCCAGTAGTACATCACCGATATTCGTCTAAAACAACAACAACAACAACAAATATTGTAGGATGAAGACTGATTACTGTAAATTATACAATTCATACAAAACCACTTACATAAATACGTTTATTGTTGAATCTTTCTTCTATAATACGAATAACATTTTCCTCGCTGATGTCACTAGAAAAAAAAACTATAAAAATAAACATTCGAATAATTAATTTTAAATACTTCATAGAATAACGATTTTCTAGGACTAGAAATGCAACTATGCTGACTAAAAACTGATAAATTATCAATTTTTATAAGATTAAAAAAAAGTTTTCCACGGATCTCCCTCGCTGAGGGATCTCAAGCCGGTTAGTCGCGAGGCTAC
>KN716916.1:11677-26263 GCA_000816705.1 Dictyocaulus viviparus | reverse complement strand
TTTCTAATTTTAAATCAATTAAAAATTATGTGTGACGATCCTTAGAAGAATATTTTGGTAGCAAGGAGGTATTACTGTTCACAAAAGTTTTCATCTTTTCGTAGGACACTTTCACATTAAATGCCCATTGCGATCAATGAACTCCTCCCACAAAAATATCTTAAATTTCTGAAGATACGATGAAAAAATGTTTCCAAAAATTTTCAGCTAGCTAATATCATATGTTTTGAGGTTTCTGGAAGGAAGAAGGTATAGAAAAAAGTGAAACTTCTTTATTATTGCTTAAAACAGTTACCTTATTCCCGCGATTCACCGTGATCTGTTCTCCAGATGTGGAATAAAAATCCTCATTAACTGTTAGAATTCTGCCGTAGTCACTATTACTGAACAAAGGAGCAACTTCATCTATAAATTCTTATTTGGAGCTTTCATCATACATTTGATCAACCAATAATGAAGATACATGAAAATTCCAAATGCACCGCACTCATTTTACATAAATTTCTTTGTAAAGTGAAATCTATCGTGATAAAAGCATATAAGATGCTGTGACGTTTTTATAAGTTCTAAAATTATAAAGCCAATTATCTATGAAAAATTGAATTAAAACAATGATGAGTGCCTCTGATATGTCGCACGAAGTATTCTTAGCAGAAAGAAACGAGCGACGTGAGGAGCATATAAGAGCATCGAGGACGTAGTGAAGACGGCAAAGAAGACAAAGCTTCGAGCCCATCTTTACAATACGATGGCTCTTTCTGCATTAACGTATGCTTTAGAAACTTAGGAAACTAGACATTCAGAAAGCAGTATGAACGTTCATCGAGCACAATACAACAAATGCAACGCTCTATCGAAAGAGTGATGCTTGACGTTTCAGATCTCACACAAGTAAAAGAGGGAATGCGGAGCTCTGATCTATGTCAACCATCAAAAATCAGAGACGCAGCCGTACATGCCAAGCCGTTCGAATAATACGTGGGTCAGACACGTGATGGGCATGAATGATAAGCGGTGGACACGACCTGTGAATGATTGGGTCCTACTAGTCATCAAACGCACTGCAGAAAGACCACCAGATCGATGGTCTGACCTCTTTACCAAGGCTCTATAAAAAAATTGCATTGCTAAATGAATCAATAAAGCGAAAAAAATTCAGTGAAATACCCTGTATATGAATAATAGGGACAAATGGATGCTCTACTGGTGTCCGCTCAACTTAAGGCCAATTATCAAAGGGAATCCAGGTAATCTCTGCTACGGGATGTTAAGGGATTTAGGTCCGTGATACTTTAAGTTTGTGTGTTATGAACTTGAAACATCGGCTGGTCACTGCTGTGAATACGAATCTCGTCTTCGAAGTATCGTACTCTACTAGCAAATAGAGGCGCACTGGATCACTGGTGGAGGTGCCAAAGTGACACGATAGGCCTGAATCAGTTCGCGGCCGCCGCCCAGGCCTACCAAGCCCACTATCTCTCCGGATTTGGTAAATTGCACCAGAGAAATCTAAGTAAGATGACTAGCACTGACTTGATGAGGAGTGGTCAACTTGATTTACCATACAGACTAAACTCGTATTCAGCTACTTCTACGATATCATCTTAAACGTAAATTTGTAGGCACATCGTGCACAAAGAATTGATCAACGCCAAAGTTAATCTTATATTATCCACTACCAAATACATCATTTATTGACTAAAATAAACATGAAAAATAAATCTTGGTGTCGATTAATCTGTGCAATTTCATTTTGCGAGATGCGCCCATACACTGAACTCTACCACGAATATTAGTGTTGATTGAACCAAAAAAATCTTGCCTCAGCGTTACGTCTACGAACGATTATCAAATCAGTGTTTATTAACCTCACAGATGGCTACGGTATTAATCCGCTTATCCGAAGATGTGCTCTTTATTTCAAGTAATTAATCGAAGTCCTTAGAAAGAAGATTCGCATAAAATTTTTGCACCTTTGATCACTTTGCAATGCTATAGGTGCTATATGTGGGCATATCATTATCACTCACTCCCACTCACTCTCGATAACGTCCCTTGTATTCTGTGACACTTGAAGATGCGATGCTGTAGCTTTTGAATCGTACATTGATTCCACATAACAGTGTGGTGTGTTGTTTTGCAACGGTGGCAGCACCATACGCCCTCCTACTGGTGGTCGTCGACCGTTTCTCAACCTTGTCCCATGATCAACGGTGCGATATTCCGTTGGATCCATGAAAAATTTGTCCGAATGGTAATCTTCTAACGGATGCTAGAAAAATGAAACTGTGTTACCACCTAAATAGTAAATAAAGGAAAACTAATTTGTTGTCTGACTGAAACCCAGATTATCTAGTGAAACAGTATTAGCTTAGTGAGTTAGATTTACTAATTCATCATGCCACTCTTGCTATGTTTATTCTTTCAGCAGAGAAGAATAAGCCCTTGCACAAATTCACATTCCTCGAATAAAAAATTTATTGGAGTTTGAAAAAAATTTTTGGGATGACTCCCAATAATTTCACGTTATTTCTACTCGTGAAAGTGAGTCTATTATAATATTTAACTAAGCAAATATTGATGCCTACCGTGGTTACTAGACGAGGCAGCAGTGATGTAGCGTTGTTCACCCACTCAGCTTTTTCGCATTTATCAGGTATAGCTTGTGTGCTCTTGGCTTTGCTACTAGTTAGCGGTGACAATTCAACGGAGCTGTCTTGAGAAACAGGAGAAGCTACTGTGCAAGGAGTCAGTGTATCTCGATTGATCTAAAAATTAGTATCAATATGTCTTGAGAGCATCTTTTGATACTGCTGAATACCTGTGTTGAAGCATCATTGAATGAAGGTGACCTTGTTTCTGTACTAGAAACAGCATCCATACCAGTGACGGTTTCTTGTTGTTGCTAACATGTTATTAATGAAAAGATTTTAAAAAATCATAAGCACTTAATCATTAGTAACTAATACTTGCCATTGTTCGTGTCTCACTACAAATGTTTGCAATGTCATATGTTCTAGTCGGATCATTCATAGCAACGTTAATTGTTAACACCTAAATATAGAAATATTCTTATCACTAAGACAGAAAAAAATTTTGTGGATGAACTTTTTTACTACCATGTACACCGTGTACGAATATTGATAATGTTTTAAATGTTTAACAAATGAGTTTTTGACTCATTCTGACTCCTAAATATAGAATTTTATTCAGTTATAAGTCAATACTACGATATACGATTATTCTACTGTTAGTCGTAATTTTTAGACAAACTATCAATGAAAAATCTCTCAATTTTCGTCTAATCAGAAAATTACAATCGAATATCTTACTGAATCGTTATCGTCTGTTGAACTGCTTTTAGCTTCATCAGTAACATCGCCATGTTCCGTTTCATTATCCTCAAATATAATTTATACACACGACCTTTTTCATTACAGTAAGTAAACTAATATGCTAATTTACGCTTATTTTCATTCCTGTTTTGCATAGAGTTTTTTCGAAATCATTCGGAATGAGATGCAAATAACTGAAACAATAAATGCTAATGAGATTGCAACAAGATGTTATAAAATCATTGTTATCAGTACATTCTCCATAAATAGTACCTTGAAACAAAACTCACGTTTCAAACCAAGCTTTATGTTTCTCCAAAATGAAATTGTAACTCAATTCTTGCTCGTGTAAAAATTTTCTCGCCGATTCATCAATGAATGACTCAAAATCCGATATACTCTTGATAGAATAATGTTATTATATAGATATTATATAATATAATCACACATATGTGTCAAACGGAATATTTTAGTTCATCAACGTATTTCAGAAGCTTCAACGCTACCTTGACACCTTTTTTGACTTGTTTTTTAACTCTTTTCTCATCCTTTTGAAATTTATTTAGCATTCCTTTTAATTTATCCTTTTCATCAGTTGTAAACTCATTTATTTTCGCGACCAGGCCAGAAAGTTCTCGAATCTGGAATTTGTAGTACTGTAAAAAATCGTTTAGCTCCAGTAATGACTATTAAAAAAATGTTGATTATGTGATTTGGTCAACGCATCAGACCCTAATATATTTTCTTTCACACTAGAAATACCAAAAAAACTATTCTTAATACATAATTTTCTTTCTCAAAGTACTAAGCACTCACACATGTTTTGTGCTTATCCAGAACTTGAGAGCATTTCGTTTTCAGTGCACCAAGCTCATCGCTGTGTTCTTTAGCTTTTGAAAACGCTTTCTTGGAAGAATTGACGAAGCTACCGAGAATGTCCATGTAATGATCAAAAGACTTTTGCAGGACTAAAATTTCACGGGGATTATAACAGTAATATTATTAGAAGGATATATTGATTAAAATTCCAGAATGTAAAGTGTATCGTGTACCCTGACAATTGTGTACAAGATCCAATCCTGCATGTGCGATTCCTCTCGCAGCTGTAACATACACCTCTGCATCTTGTGTAACTTGATCTACTAGAAAAGATAATCTAACCTGATACAAAATCTTTACTTAGCTGACTGTGGACGTTACTTGGAATTTTTTTCTTCTCATCGACAGATAACTCATGGATTTCTCTATGCGGTGTGCTCAGAATTTCGGTGGAGTTGTATGTCATTCTAATGTTGTTCTGAAGGAATGTTTGTCGACAAGAGAAAAGTGAAAAGAATTAATGGTGTGAGACGCGCCACAAAAATGGTCAATGAATATGAGTATAGTATTGATCGAGGACGTCGTTTTCCAGCCAAGATAATTGCAATTTAGGTCGAACTATTTTATACGAATATAACTAGTATGTGTTATTGTATAAAATAAAATAAACTAAGATGAGCTTTGGAGTTGATAAACACCTGTTGCGGATCCGCCAACGCATTCGTTTTCAATGTGAGATTGTTGAGATGGTTGAATATGAGTCTGTTCTTTACAGTAACTTCAGTCGACCGCTCTTTACGAATTCAGCGCTGCTTATATCTCTCTCAAATTCCCCTAATACCAATTCATCGACTTCGAAGGAATGAAAGGGTTGGTAGGTTGTGTGATACAGCTGCGAACTTGTTTTGTGCCTGCGTGTCACTGTGGCACTTCATCTACTATGCCACTGCATGTCCGTGCATGAGTTTTGGATCATCGTTAATGAGCCGAGAGACTCTAACGTTATTACAACTACCGTCTAACTCATCCGTCATAAAACATTACAGCAATAAATATTTTGAAAATTTGAATTGCATATATTTCTCTTTGAACATAATTTCTTTTTTCATTTGATCAGCATCAAACTGAGTTGAATATTGATAAATTCACATCTAATCTTCTATAGATTGAAAGCGTAGTGTGCTAATCCTGCACGAGGTTTGATAATAAACCAGTAACGATCTATGAAAAATTTCTAAGAAGGTTATCTGAAAATTAAACAATGCCTATTAAGTGATAAATCGCACAGATCAAAAACAAAAATTCTTATCACTCATAGAGGATGATAATTATCTTCAACTGCAAAACGAATACATGTACGAATTCTTAAAAAATCTAAAATTAATAATTGGGGAAAAGAGTTTAAAACGTATTGAAACTTTTCTTGCCGTCGAACTTGCTGGCAAGGGTATTGAGTGATAAGAAAGAAGAAAATCGCAAGACATTCGACACGTACGAGTGCCCTTTTTCAATGCAAATGATAAGAATGACGGAAATTTCTACCTATTTCATTCCTACCTCTTTCACAGAGTTAGCTTTTATTTAAATTCATTAACTCGATGCGTATAGAACACATCATAATGACGATGATGTGTATTTCGATGAAAGACTAACAACACGTGTTAATTTCAAATGATTCTATTCAAATAACTTAGTAAGTAAGAAGAGGGCAAAATATTTCGTTGTGGAATATGATAACAATAGTGCGGCGTATCAATTTATCACTCACGCAAAATGTTTTATTGATTTTTTTCAAAAAAAAAAAAACTACAATTTTTACAGAACTCATATTCGAAGGCGCCGAAATATGTTAAAATTGATCATAGGAGAAAGTGGTTGAAAAAAAATTTGAAAAAATCTGCTAGAAAAACTTACCATCAACGAAACTACCATGATATTAATTATTATTATTATTTGTTTTATTAGTTTTTTGAAGGGATTCTCATATAATTATCATAATAAAGTAATATTAATATTGAATCTTCAGTTATATTTATTGACACCTTAAGATAAAAAAAGGAAAACTGTACCGGTGAATGAGGACAGGAAAATTTGAAGGATGAAAATTTTAGTGCGTAAAAAATGATAAGTTGATTTCACATGTGAAATACACGTGGAGAAAATGGACTAGGTGTTACGATGAGCATTAGCTTTAATATTTCACCAGAGAAGTAGCATTTCAATATATAAGCAAGATACTACGGTAACTCTTATATTCTATAATTTTCTTCTTTAACCTGATGATTTCTTGAGTCCTGCTGGCTCTTTCTTAGGTCGTCACTACGTGTAGTCGCCGGCGTTCATGGTCGAACGGATATCCCGCACTTACGAATTTGTTTTTTTTGACAGTTGTGCTGATATTGTTCTACTTTGTGCTAGAATTCTTTATGAAAAGTAAATGTATAACTTGTCGACATTGTTCCCACCAAGGAAAACACTGTTTTAACCTTAAGCCCTCTATTGGGCATGGAACTTTTGCATATAGAAACGCCTTGGAGCCACAGTGAAACGAAAAACCGTTGAAGCAAAATCTACTAAATTCAATTAAAAAGTACAAACTAGGTTGTCTTTGCTTTTTGTCATTAGTTGCAAGGTTCTGGAGATAATTTTTAGACCTGCTTTAAAAGTAGAGCAGTACTGAATTGAAAGCTCTTTAATTTTT
Organism: Dictyocaulus viviparus; assembly: GCA_000816705.1. Lineage (NCBI taxonomy): Eukaryota > Metazoa > Nematoda > Chromadorea > Rhabditida > Metastrongylidae > Dictyocaulus > Dictyocaulus viviparus. The sequence continues at coordinate 19,408 of KN716916.1, read as the reverse complement.
CAAAAAACTAGCGATGTCTAAATATTGGCGAATCGATGATATCAATAAGTTCGTAAAAGCTGGAAAATGGTTGGCTTCATTAAAGCTATATTAAGGTTTTCTGAAATAGTTCATTATGTCCATGTTCTGTAGCAATAGAGCCTCATCAACTGGACGCACTAGAAAAAAAGTGCAATCAAAGATGAATATCAGTAGAAAATTCAAATTTAATATATATTTCTAACAAGTAACAACAACCATGGAAGGGTGAGTAGCGCAGTGTTGGAAATTTTACAATAATAAGCAGGATGATGAGTCAAAAGAAACAGTTTCGCTGCCACACCAAGGTCTCCTGAGTTCGTTATACCTTCGAGCTCAGTAGATTGGTTCCAGATGAAAATCGGTAAGATTAGAAGCATTGAGTACTTAGATCAATCACTCTGAAAGAGAGTTGGTATAAATCAATACTTCTTTAGTATTTATTATTTGAATGGATGCAAGAGTGATTCTATACGCAGGAGAATAACATGTTGCGTAAAAACTGATTGAACTGAACTTTCATTAATATTTCGAATGTCTAATATTTTTATATTCTGCTATAAGAACATCATGCCAACACGCCTGAGGTAACCTCATCTTAGACCTCATTTTCGTGCTAATGAAGAAAACTAACTGCCAGTTGCTAAAGCTGGAAATGTTGGTTGTTTTTTAATGTCTAAAAGAAAAAACTGATATACAGAAAAGAACAAACATATGCTTGTGTCGTAGAAGTAAAACCACGTATGATACTCTCCAATTATGTAGTCAACAACGTCCCTTCTAATAAATAAACAAATAGTGAAGCAGAATAAAATTTGGGAAGGTAAACAATTGGTAAAATTAATGATATTTGTCATCTATGAAATAGAAACCAGAAATAAATTTATCCATTGTAATAAAAACGTTATAATTAAAATAAGAAGTGAGTGGCTTAAACTTAAGACTACTGAGTCTTTGCGGTTACCTGGATGTATAATTTGGTTTCATTAAGAAACTGGAAGTGAATGGACCTATGTTTTATCTTCATAACGTTATACGGCTTTCAAATTTTACATTGTCGAAGCTCTTCATCCTCTCAGTTAATCAAAGACTCAACTTTTCGATTCCTCACGAACATGAGCCTTAGTTTTCAAGGAGTTACAACTACTGTACGTGGAACTGGAAGGTCGTAATAGTACAGCCAGAGGGATACGAGTAGATTAATTTACTATAATACTGGAGATCGGACCTCAAGTGTATAAATGCAATTTAAAAATATACAAATACCATGAGCACCGAAAAAAAGTGGAGGATAAAAGAAAACCAAACAGTGGTGTACATCTACTGTAAGTGCTGATTAATTTTTAGTTGTTCTATTAAACATTGTAGATGGCAACTAACCTCATCTTTTTTTCTTTGTGTGAAGATTTTCTCGATGCTGACAAACAAGTTTAATACTGTTTTTACCCTTTTTTTTAATAAAAACATAAGATGAGGCAAGCTCTGGCTTTGATCAATCCCTGTTGCGTGATGCGTCTGCGACTTTCTGTTCAACATGATACAGTGTTGGTCAAATGGTAGCCAGCTCTGCACAGTGGTTTCGAGTTGAACACTCCTCACAAAGCCAGTACTGTTTATCTTACGCACATTACTCTGGTACCAATTTACCGACTCCGGAGGGTTGACGGATTTGGTAAGCATGGGAAACTTGGGTGTACCTGAACCTGCGTACTACGGTAGCACCCCCAGCACTGCTCTACGCATCCCTTTTTATGATGCACTTCATCACCGAGTTTTTGGCATTAAGGACGTATAAATATCGTTTAAATAATCAAGACAGTTTAAAAATAATATATTTAAAACTATTCGTAAATTTGAATGTCGCAGCGGAGCGGAAAATTCATATTCGGAAACGGTTGATTGTAGAATAATTGATTTTTTTAATCACTGTTTCAGTAATTCTTCAATATGATCGAATTTGATATTTTTTCCTATTTTTTCTTCATACCTTTTTATTAAATAAATCAACGAAAATAATTTATACCTCAATGGTGATTAATACAATTTTCATTGTGGCTTTTAGATTACTTGAGAGGTTTTTTTCAGATGCGCCGTTATTCTTCGGTAGCATTCATCCGAACGAATCGAAATTTTTCTATACCTCAAAAACTTCTTATGTATCTTTTTGTGGCGTCAATTCGATTCCAGCTTTTTGAAATAGACATTCATTTTAAGATCTACATGAGTATTATTTCATAGCAATGAAGTAGCGAGATAGACGACAATCTCGGATCCTCATGGCTTTGAGGAAAGCAAAATCATCTCTCAACATTTCATTTGCAAAGTTTACTTCAATTCGGTATACGTATATTTTTGAAGACTTTAGATCATCTGATAAGAATTTTATAGACACTTGAATGTGACACTTGATTATTTTTTTTTTTGCCTCTTGAGTTGATTTTTGACTTTATTGAAAAAGCGATGTCAGGCATTGGTACTGATCGTGATTATCGTCCTTCGATTATTGTAGCACTTCGTGTTCTTTTATTTACAATCTTGTAAAACAAATCAGCTTCCTTTTCACTGCAGCAGTACCTATGCAACTGTTCATACTCACATCGATCGATGCAGCATCTTTCCGCTATACCTTTTGTTCGAGTGTTCAATGTTAGATCTGTAATGTAATAATAATAGCAATTCAATGATGAAATGAGTTATTTTTAATGATATCTACTATATCTACGGTGATAAGTTTCAGAGCGTATTTCGTGCCTATCATTTTCGCTGTACATTACAGTAGGAACTAAAATAACGGAGCTAAATTATTGATTTAAAAGATCATTTGCGTAATATGATTTTAAAATGCTTTTTTCTTTCGTGAATATCAGGTAATTATTGTCATAGTCGCTATTGTAACATCACAACAAATCTTTAAGAATGAACAGAAATGGTAACTTTTGACACCGAGCAGATTTTGTGGATTCTTCCTTGTGAGAGGCTTCATGCAATTCATTTCATATGAATTGAGCTACACTATTGATATATTATTAATTTTCCAAATAAAATCAGATGTATATCATGAGCGACAGAGATACAACTATTGCTGACTGTTCGATTCTACGTGACGCTTCATCGTCTCGAACTACTGCACTACACTTCTTCATCAAGAATTCAACAGTAACGTTGTGAATAGTGCTTCACTCACCATCGTATTCGTCGAGCCCTTGGAAACACGGTGTGCTCTCGCCAGCACGAGTGCACATTTTATCCATTATGAGAGCAAGACGTTTACCACACATTCGGATCAAGATACGTCCTTCCATCAATCGAACAAATGAAAATACAACCAGAAAAATTGCCACGGTTCTCATAGTCGTTGATGTTGTTGACAACCCAATTATCTTCAAAATAACAAAATAGTGTAAGTTCTTAAAAGCATCACATAACTATTGAAAATAAGCACAGCTTCGTCTTTAAAACATTAAAAAGCTTTACTACAAATTTAAATCCGAAAAATCAATAGCAACATCGCTACCGTATTCGACATATTTACGGATTCGAGAGATTCCAAATTGAAATAACTTGCATATTGTAAAAAGTTATTAAGCATGAGATCAATTTAGATATTATTTCGTAGACGAAATTAATGCTCATTAATAAGTTTCAAAGTTGAGGGAAAAAAAATTTATAAGAATTCGGAATATATAAGCAATTTTTCCTGCAAATGAGTTTTATGGAGAGTCTTAGATGTAAAAAAGAATTTAAATTTTTTTAATAAGCATTTTACACTAAAAATAATAATAAAATTTATTTTAGAAAATATTTTCTGTCCATTACTGTTTTTAAGCTTTTGCCCACGATTAACTAATTCAGTTGTGCTTCATCATACTTTACTAGTTTTTTTTTATTTTCTATAATACATAGTTAATATTAATAATTAGATATTTTATAATAAGCATAATTTTTGAAAGGTGAATATAAAATCAATGAAAAAAATTCAGCTTATAAAAAATGTTGTATTAAACGGAGACCACACATAGTGAAAAGTCACGTATAATATTGTATGGAGCATTGTGTTTGAGAAAAATAAAATAGAAATAAACAAAATAGAAATAAACAAGATGGAAATTTTAAATGAAAAGCTGAAGCCGACCAAGTAAATTAGGCTTGACATTTTCGTCAAATTGTTTAATAATTTCCGCAATTATATAAATTTTTGGTGAACATCAGCAATAAAAAGAAGAAGCGATAAGCACAAATGTCGTCGTTTCACCGACCATTGAGATCTTTATGCAAATTATTATCGCTGTTATTTATCATTTTTTTTCATAGTGTAAATCGTCGAGCATTAGAAATTCACATGCACTTTGTTTGTTTTTTTTTTCTGTCACGGATCGAGATGATAAAGGACCGAAACAAATGAATACATTCATTGAGTACAAAGTATAATTTGCAATATCGCTACAGATAGAAATAGTAAAAAATTATGCAAATTGGACTACACAAAACTAACTCGATGTAGTCTATTCTACCTCATTGTTTAATCCAAGCAATCCATGAATTTTCTTATGTTTATAAGTCTGAAATGCATCAGATAATATCATACTACTGCATATTGAATTAGTAAATGAAACAAGTAAGTATCCAGAAGCTATCTAGAAGCTACCTTATATATATATATATATATATGTATTTACAAAATGATGGTTATAAAACTTTTAAAGCGTGTAAATTTGAAATGTCAATACAAAGTCCCTGATTTTTTTTCTTTCGAAATCTACTGCTCATGTGTTGCTCCAAATTTTTACGTTTTGGCTAAACTATAGAGAAATAAGGCTTATGAAAGCTGAGAATGTTGGTGTACGGATTATACAGCTTGACTGACGTCTTCTTTAGAAATTATCTCTTTTTCCTTTATTCTATACTAATGTTATAGTATCACTATTGTTAATAACTTGGTTGCAAAATTTGGAACCTGAAGCGGGTCTCAAACCTGCCCTTACAGATATCCAATCTACGACTATTCAATGCTTCACTTATACCAAGTGGGAATCTTGTCAGTACTCGCCTTCTGAAGGATACGCTCCGGTGAGCCAGTATAGGCATTGAATGTAGTTAAGCAGATGAGTGTCATAGATCATAGATAGAGGACCCCGGAACTGTAAAGGATAAGCACGGTAGATCGGCTATCTGTAGGTATGGTACGAGTCCTGCTTGAAATTGCAAGTTTTACGGCTTAGTATCAAAAAACCGTTTTATATTTTAATTCAAAAAAAAATAGGCTGTATTTGTAGAATTGGTAGCACAAAAAATTTTTATCGATCGGTTCTTGTTTTTTTATTTTAGGTTAGTATTGTATGTAAAGAGATACTCTCACAATCTACAAGTTTACCGTTTGTAATTAATAATTTTCAAGTTACGACTTACTGCTGAGGTAAGCATCATAAGCATCAGGAGTATTACACTAGTACCCAATCACCTAAATAAAACGAGTAAAGTGAATGAGTAAATGATTATATCGTTGTGAATAAAATACTTCATATTGAGTCACAAGTTTTAAAGCCTCAATCACTATGAAGTAAGTGCGAGATTTCATTATAGAAGGCATCACAACGAAACAGATCGTGTTGTCTTATACATACGGTTTGGCCTTACGGACGTCGAACTTGTCCTTAGTTATACAGAAGATTGGACCACCTCGTTATGACGATTACATCTATATACCCCCTAATTATCAGCTTAACTGGATGAAATGTAGACAACAGTCCACCAGATCAAACTCTTCGACAGGTGAGCGTTGACAAAATACTCACTTAGGAATAAGATAAGCAATGAGGGATAGTATATTTGGGGTTCTAAGCTTTGCGACTAACTCAGAGTCATTACATCACAGTGTCAGGTTATAACATGTAGGTTCGGAAGAATTTTCTGCCGCACTTTTCTTTAGGAAACATCGGTTTTTCGTTGAGATCTTTCTACCAATTAATATATAAATTACCTTAAGGCGTGACTCATGCGGAAATCAACCCGTCTAGCTATAGAGAACGATGCATCTTTGGTATCTCAATGTTATCCAAAAACCGTATCGAATCAAACCATCTCCTTCTTGCTGCAAAATTGATTCTGGCATAAGCTGTAAAGACTCCCTGTTAACCTACAAGAAAGGCAAACGAGTCGTGTATGACGAAATTGTATCTTCAAAAACTTGCAATGTGTGTGAAAACCACCTAAGTTTCTTAAAGAAGAATTGCACAGCTTATCTCTATCACCACTAAGGAGCAGTTCAGGAGAGAAAACAGTTGGGTCGAGTTGCTGTATGAAATCTAACATGTCTGTTAAGAAATACCAATTGTGCACATCACTACGAGAGGATTCGTTTGTGTATAAGCTGAACAATGTGTTTGTATCAGCCAAAATTTATCTATAACAAACAACATGGGTTGCTATCGGATTTGGGATATTTCGCTAGCTGCTCTGGTCAAAATAACTGAATCGTTTAGTACACCGCTGCATCATGGTATCAAAAACGTAGGGAATCCGAAACACTTCTTTTTCTCCTCCAACTCCCGTTGTGGACATACAAATCTTAACTGAAATGAAACGGCCTGTGACTTAATTATCTGAAGTGGGAAGTGCTATGAAAAGCATCAAAAAAGACAGAGCTTCAGGATATGATAGCACTAACGTGCATTTTCTTAACTCTGTGGTGAATATGAGCTATAAGTACTCATCGTACAGTACACCACCTTGCATCTTAAATCCAAAAAGTGAAAATCTTAGGCCAATAGATTATGTAGCGCACAGTCAACTTACTCAGAATGCGAACCGAAAGATTCGTTGTGACTATTAGTCAATAAGCTTGTTAAGTGTATTCCACAGAGTGCCAGTAAAAATTATCTTCTTTCAAATTTTGACTATGATGCAATAAGCTTAACAAGCAGGATTATGAAAAGGATTTTGCTGCATGGACTGCATTCAAATCATATCAAGAGTTATCAAAATTTGCTAGAGGTATCATATGCTTTTTCTGTTAAACATTATCGAAAACTGAATTACGTTTGAATAAATCCTATCCATCCAACGATCGTTGACCAAAGTATAAATCCATTCTACATGCGCATTATGTACAAAATCATTCTGGGACATGGGAGTTTCTTGATGAGAAGTACCACAATGAAGTACTACACGTATAAAAAAATCTTCATTACATATTGAATCTTCTCCGTCTATTAAACACCGAATTCTCCGGTAATAGTATATATCTCAACAAATGGTAATAGTTAAGACCGAGGCTCCTCTCAAATGATCATCGTCTAGCCAAAAATAACAAATCTGTCGATTCATTTTACACTATCACTTCTGGAAAAGCCCCATTCCGGATAGAATAAATAGAATTTAATTGAAAAAGCAGTGTTTGAATAAACAACAACTGCTTATTTTATTGCTAACGTTGTATTTGTACAATAATTGCATTTATTGTTGTATTTACAAATGATTGTTTATCTATTGTTTGATATGATTACTAAATAAACATTTAATTACACAAGTTTGAGGTGGTCAGCCATTTCACCATTCGTGAGGATGTTCTACATAAATAACTTGAGTTAAAAAATCCTCATGATAGAGTGATACAATAAAGCAGAGCTACGAATGATAGTTTATCATATCGACGCCTTAACTATTCCACACAACGTATTCATTTATATTCATTATTATTTATATTATTATATAATA
>KN716916.1:0-10276 GCA_000816705.1 Dictyocaulus viviparus | reverse complement strand
TATTAAAATTTATTTTATTTTATTCAAAAATTTTATAGAAATCGATCTGAATTGATTGTGATTGGATAATTTTTAAAGTTTACAGACATTTTTTAGTGTGTGTAAAAGAAAATGAGAGCTAGAAAATTTTCAAGATTTTTTTTTTCAAACGACATTTACAATTCGACAATTAAACAAATTTTTTTTTCATTGATTTTAATATTAAATCATATTTTAAAAGAAAAAAAATGATTTCCGTATAGACAAACACCATTAAGTGTGGATGTTCGAAGTTTTCCGAGCTCAATACTAGCTAAACGAATAAGCCAGCTTTTTTTTTTCATTGTTATTAGATTCACAAAACAAAAAGTAAACAACGTTGTCTTATATTGATATTCCATGTTATTGAGTTTGTTGTAAAACTCTGATCCTCAAACGAAACTCAAACTCACATCTCGCACATTCATTAGTTATCAATCAATCAGAGTTTCGTATTTGTATACTTAAAACTCCTACACATAACGCATTTCGTTTATATACGGAACTCCAAATAGTCGAAATGTCATAACGAGGTAAATAACTCACATCATTATTACGGTGGTATATAATTTTAAAATTCTCAAGCTCAGATGATTTTGTTTATCAATCAAAGTTTATGTAATTTGTTAATGATCAATGTAGCTGAACAAGTATTTCGATGTGAATGAAAATATACGTAGATAATCAGATGCCGAATCTATTTAAAGCTGAGGAAAAATGTTTTAGAATTGCTGTTTTTTTCTTTTCATCGTCTTCAACTATTCGCGTAGTATGAAATTTAATGGTCAAACCTCTGAGGATTCGTTTTGAAAAATCTGACGACTCTCGATCAAATTCAGTATGACGTATTCGTGTACACTCTTACTTGTCAGGATATGTTTTTGAGGCAAGTTTAGAAGCTAAAGTATTTTCGAGGAAAAAAAAAATGCATCATTTTCATATTGATTGTGAAAGTAATTTTTGTTCTACGAAACTATCGACCAAAAAAACAATAAAAATATAATCGAGCTGTATTGAACTTCTCTGTCTCTCCCTCATTTTTATCTGAATAATAAAAACTTTATATGGATATAATATGTTTTTGATTATCATTTTCTGCAGTAATAAAGGTGATTAGTAAGACAATACCGAATTTGACTTTTAAGCTAACAGTTTCATTTTTGTATACATAATAGCGTTTCACTGAGATGTAACCTCATTAAATACCTCATTAGACTTATCAGTCGACTATCTGAACACTACATATATTTGATATTGTACAATTCTTTCAGAAAGGATTAATAATCGCTTCATAATAAAAAGTATATTTTAGTGTTTTGAAAAAATTAAGTTGATGATAATATTTTTATTATGTATTAAAAGTAACAAAATAACACACCTGGGAATAGTTGAGTCGACAATAATGATAGAGATGAAAAAAGTCAAAACGATGAAACGAGCAAACATGGCTTCGTTTTGAAATATGATAGAATAATGTCCAACCCTCCCCTCATCTCCCTCCCATCGCATAAGTTTCCATTATTCCCTCCCATTTAGCTGATGAACAAGTAATATTACAGTAGAAAATAATAGATAATTTGTATTTTCATTAATTCAGATGCTATACACAATTGAATTCATTCAGCAAAAAGACAACTAAGCAAAGATTTTCCTCAATATTTCGTTCACGACCATATGAAAATGTACTACCGAGGTAGAGTCTAGGCGGAAGGCTTTGTAATGATTAAATCTTTAGGAGGTAAATTTAAATTTGAAAAAAATCACTATTACATATCCGATGATTACAAAGCAAACTCATTTACATGAGTAACCCATTTAAGACCTGAAGAAATTTCTAAAATTAACATGATTACGGGCCTAAATAGAAAAATTCTCTGGTAATTTTCTTGTTGTTGTTGTTTTTTTTTTGATCTCTTAACTGGTTCTTCCTCTTCATGCCGATATGAGGTATGATATGAGGTAGAATGTTTCTTTTTTCATTTTCAAAAAATTGTTTCAAAAATAAAATCTAGCTATATCTGTTATCCTTCGCAATCAGAATCTTCGCGTCGAAATTACATATTACTGAATCAAATTACGCCATTTTACACACAATTTAAAATAGTTTAAGAATTGTAATCATTTTGTCATTATTTACAAAAATTTTCGTTAGTAATTTTCTTGATTTTAAATCGATAAAAACTATTCATTTCAAGCATTATCAACTGAGGATAAACAAAAAACAAACTCATTATTATTGTTAGTATGAGTGATTTATTGATTGAATATACGGTAGCTGTTTCATACAACTAACTCATTAGTGATCCTCAACGTTGAGTTACATTGTTAAGCTCCTACATTTCAAAATTTTTGAATCTGTGATCATTTCAATATTCATTAAGGCTTTTTTATTTTTTAGGTAAGTAAAATATAACTAATGCTCTGTTGTGTTCGATCACTGCACAATTTTTTTCTTCACTAAAAAAGCTTTACTAGTTAAAAGCTTAATTGAAATTCTACCGTATAGCTACTTTATAGTTTTATATACAATGGTTATTAATAATAATTTTGTTACAATATTTTTGTTTCATTATCATTTTATTACACATCTGACATCAAAAAAAAATTTTATATAATTTCTAAAATATACCAAAATAGAATCAATCGTTTAAAATAGTGAAAAATAATCTTTACAATGTAACAAGAATTTTACGAAGACGTTCCATCAGTAAATAAATATTATTTTTTCTAATATTTTGTAAAACAAAGCTGATCTTTTAAAATTTCTTAAAAAAAAAGGTTAAGAAAATGTTGTATGGATGCTAAAATTGTACAATTTAACTGTTCAAAAAATTAAGCACATCAGCTCAAATACCGATCGCTCTAGCGATTATTGATTATCGAATGATCTGTGATTACTGATAGATCGAAGAATTTGTTTTTTATGATACGTTATCATAATGATTTTAGATTTTTTTCAGTTATAATGTTTTTCACGGACAACTTAAACATTCATTTCCGCCACCCTATCAGAGCAGATAACTTTTAACGTAACTTGATGAGGGAAAACATGACCGCTACTTGGAGTGAGGTGTACTAGTCATATTTTGCTCTATTGTAATGATTTCGTCTAATCGAACAGTTATACAGTACGATGAAAAATGAATTGAGTGTTAAAATTTTATAGAATTTTCACATTATGAGAATTTTATAAAAATATGCGGGGGTGGGAAAAAATCATTATATGAGAATTTTTCAAAAATACGTCTCTGTTAATGATAGTATAGCCTAGTAAGAGAAAAAAAAACATCATTGGAATTTAGAAAAAAAAAACATCCTAGTAGTTTTTAATAACGATGCCTTAAAACTTCAAAAAATGGCTGTATGAATATTTTCCCTCATCCAGCATATTAATCATAAATTTTTTTTTACCAGCGTTTAAAAAAAGCGGGAAATTTTCAAGGAAGAAATTCAAAAGCTATAAATTAACCTAGTGAAACATTTGCAAAGCTGTATACATTATAAAACTCTCATTTTTTGAGGTATTTCCTTAGTTCATAAAGTGAAACTGCATTTGATTAACGAAAACTGGCAAATTTTGATTGGTACTCAGGTGAACCGGAAATGATCGTGAGGATTTATTTGCTTATCAAAAAATCTGCTAACTATTTGAAGTGAAGAGATGTTTTGAGAACGAATGATTTATTCTGCTTCCAACACAGAAAAAGATGAAATTATGTATGGAAGACGTTTTAAAAGTGACCTTATTTCCTCCAACAAATCAAATCATGAGAGCCGGAGGCGATTTGCATCCGCAGAAAGTCATCCGCAAAGAATACGTCGTTCATTCTTAGTTCTCTAATTTTTTTCATTAAGACTCTATTGGAACTCAAAAAGGAAGCAATATTTTAAAAGTCATTGTAAATTTTGCCTTATTTGAAATTATAGTATTGTTTGACGGTAATATGTTACTTCTTTGTAACCTCAAATCAAATCACCTCAACCACCTGAAATCTTAATTTTTCATTCTGAGGCGATTTTAACTAAGAGCCAATTTGGATGAGAATTTATTCATCATCAATATGAAGCAAGATAAAGTCTTATTGAATAAAACATGAAAGTTTTTATTATATTAAATTAGAACTCTCCTAATATTGACAGAAAAATTCGAGAGAGAAAAAATTGAATGATTTATGATTGAATATGAAAGATGAGATATTGATTTTTTTCTCATATTCGACCTACCAAATTACTTCGTAATAAATACATCATCATTGAATGAAATATGAACGGTTTGATTTTTTTCCATTTCTATTTCGTCATCGAAACCGTTTTTCCAATTCATTTGCATATTTCCCAAAAAAAAAGTTGGTTAATTAAACTATCACAGTGCTTGCTTACATCGCACGTAAATGCTGTAACTCTTTCCTCGTATTGTATTTTGTAGAGAAAAACGTCTGAATTATTGTTAATAGGAGGTTATGAGGTCTGTTAAAGGGTCGTATAAATAAATCAAAATACACTGTGAATATAAATTATTCAATCAAATTTTTAATCACTACGATTAGATCAACCATTCACTTCAGAGGTTGAAAATCTGCATCTCATTCTTCTGGATATTTTGGAAAACATTAAATATTCAAAAGACGTTTGGACATACAAAACAATAAGGCAGGCTTTATAAATAGGGTCTGCGGAAAGTTCTGTCTATTTTTCAACTAAAATAATATGCAAATTTTTCTTACCGTCAGTAAACTTCATTGAAAAATATGATCGCGATGATTATTGACAATTTCTTGTCAGCGTTACAATAATTTTTATGTCCCATACTACTATTTTTTTAGATACTCTATCTTTCGATACTAAAGATAGAACTCGTGCTTGATTGATCTCATCTCGTTTCCAAATTTTTTGCTTATCAAAAATTTTGTAAGAACAAAACAAACAAGCGATAGTCGGAGGACGCTAAATGCCGGGATATGATGGATGTGACAGACCTTCTCAGCTCATTTCTGCAATTTTTAAGAATCCCAAAAGAAGCATTTGGCCTGAAAATAAAATGATGCAGTATGGTATCTTCTCTATGAAACATCGTCTCATTTCTTGAACTGAAGTGTCTAAATTACCCTACTTCCAACATCTCCGAATTCAGCTTTTCCTTAGTTTTTAAAGCTTATTATGTATTCCTATACAAATTTTCCATCATATACAAAACATTTTCTAAATTAGAGAAAAACTTAGTTCAAACATGGAAGAGTTTGGTTTTCTGTGTTTAAAATTTGACTTTTTTTTTGCAATGATTTTGTGACTAAACCATTTTTTATCATCAGTCATCATCTGGTTGAAGAATGACTCGATTTCCTTTTGAGCGAGTAAACTTGGAGATGTGGTGACTCGATCAACCAAATTCTTCTGACTTAATTCATGTTGCGCCCTGCATTAAATGTTTTCACATGTACCGTATCTTTTAATTATAATTTGAAATAGTTTGGTGAGCCAAATTATGCCTTTTACCAATATGCAGAAAACGGTAGTGTTCCAGCAAGATCTTGACAATATCGTCATCGACCGAAGGTGGTTGCCCAAAGCGTGGCTTATCAGAGAGGTCAAAATCACCTGTTTCACAACCTGTATTTCTATTTTACAACTATTGCAACTGTATTATAATTTGCACTGATATTACACTATCTGTAATCATGCTGAGTTGGTCGCAAAACTCCGAACCTCAGGCGCAACTCCAATCCACACTTACAGATATCCGGTCTGCCATGCTGATCCATTACACTACCATGGGCCTAGCTCGTTGGAAAAAAAATTATCGAACTATCAAATGGGACCTGCTGAAAAATATTCTCGCTTTACTGTGTAAAACAGGAAATGTTTGTAAAATATCGATAGTTGTTTGGAATCAAACGATCTTCTTCACCTTAATTTTTGAGTAGAAACGGTTGGGAAAAAGGTGGCGCAGTGTTCAAAGTGCTATAATGATACGAGCTCGAGTTTGGTTGCGGACGCACTCCAGGCTTATCAAGTTGAGGTCGGTGATTCGGTATCAGGAGATTCTGGGCAAGATAACTAGCAACGACTTAGTGAGAGAGTGGTCAACTCAAGCCACTCTATGAACAAGGATTGCATTCATTCACTTCCACGATATTAGGTTGAGCACGAATCTGTTGACGCATCCCACTACAATGGATTTGATCAACGCCAAAACTTTGCTCATTTAATCTTGGCGAAATGGTTTAATGAATTGAAGAATTGATGGTGGATAGCAGAAGCGCTTGAATTTTGTGCGAATTAATAAGCCTAATCTTAACACGAGCAAAAGCAAATAAGTTCTTTAAAATATTCTATTTTGTATGAAGAGGTTAAATAAGAATATAATTAAAAAATAAAAATAAAAATCTTTTATTAAACGTATTCACCTATTCCAAAAATCAATAATAATGCAGCTTACTGTAGTTTCGCTTCGCAAATAGTCGTCAAAAACGACTTCAAAATGCAAAACGCTTGAACTGACGTTGATTTTTGCTAAATGTGATTCAGATATATAATTGATCAAGGCTTTTATATTATTTATTTCAGCTGTGAATTAGAAAAAAAAACCGCTAATGATTACGTCATACCGTAAACATTACCCTCCAGCATTAAAAGAACGTAATCACATGTCGAGATGAGAATGGAAAAGTAGACATTCGTCTGGTATTCCGTTATATATTATTTCTATTGAGTCAATATCCTTTATGAGGGTAATTTTTTGTAGTTTTTGATAGAGAGAGAAAAAAAAACAACAGAATACGATAAAATTACACATAGCAATATGTTTGTACAGCGTTTCACAGTACTCTCTTGATCTTCTTGAATACGATTTCAGTCGATTTTACATTTTTTTTACATCGATTTTTTTTTGTGATCTTTATAACTCTATAAAAAACATATATTATTTGTAAATATAATTGTAATGTATTCACCATATGCAAATATATATTGAATTGATAAATGCTATAGCTTCTATTTTCTATCAACTATGATAGATTATAGTGGTTTGGTTTTATTCTAATATGTTTAATGATGCTAAGTTCATCGCTAAAATCCTGAATATTCCATATCCTCATTGAGTATTTTCAGTAATAATCCATAGATTTTTTCTCTTATTAGGGTAATCGTTTCAAGAAAATATTCCGTTAGTACTATTTGTATTTATTTTTATTAATTTATCACCATTAAATACGTATATTTTATACTTATTGATCTTCTGATTTTTTTTCATAAATAATAAAGTAGGAAAGAAACTTCCAGATTCTTAAAGCACCTGAAGAAGTAGCGAAATAAAAGAGTGTTCGCCCATATTATGAGAATATTAGCAATCAGCTCATTATAAATAAATGAGGAGTGAAAGAAGAGTCATTGTCTATACAGTGAGTTCATTTTACTCTTCGCTACCTCTTTGAAGTATTGCTATCTGGAGGAAATATTTCCTATTATAAATGAAGAAATCGATCTTAGAGAATTTATTTTGCTCTCGTACAGTACTTAAAAGTATCCAAATTATATGCTATAGCATATGTTAGTAGAATGCGAATAAGCTTAATGAGATTTTATGCAAGGTGATTTTTTTTTCCTCCAAGTAGTTTGCCGAATTCAGCAATGATTTCGGGATTCAAACGAGACAAACTGTGAGAGTTTTGAAATAAATAAGTATACTTTACTACAATTATTTTTATATGATTAGCCAAAGATTTGAGGCAATTTTAATATGTTTATAATAGCAGAATAGAATCGCTTCATTCAACGAGTTTCCTTGCGTCGTTAGCTGCAAGGTTTTTTTTATCACTTACATCGGTCGTTATCAAAGTGACCTATTAAAACTTCAAGACTCATATGAATGAAATTGAGGCAAATTAGTTGTTTTCAATAAGGTAATACTTTTTTAATACGTATTATTTCGCAAAAAATTGCCTTCTTCTTAGCTTTTCTGTTTTGCAATCGAAATCTGAAATGTACGTGTCACTCAAAAAGCTTTGAACGTCAAGCAATAAACAGGTTGAATGATTGGTATTACGGTTTTGTGTTACTTCTTCAGTTAGATGGAACTCTTTCTCAGTCATTGTGTGGACCTTAGCATTTTCCAACACGTTTGTTTCTAAAGTGCCGTTCACGGTGATAGTCATCTGGTGTATGGTTGCATCTGTAAGAATTATGTGGTAGGATGAGGTTACCTTGAACCGATGACAAAGCATTTTATCACTATAACGATAGCTGCGAGCAACAAAGTAACTTATTTTTTTTTCTGGGCAAATTCGTAAACGATTCATTGTGATGATGATATTTCAGTGTCAGAATGGGCCTGGTCGATACATTGACGTGAGATGACTACTCTCTTATTATGTCAAACAAGTGCTGTTAATCTTTAAAAGTTAATCTGGCACCAAATCAAAGGCCTCTGAGGGATGGAAGGCTTGATTGACTTACGGTCCACCGAATTCGTTTGTACAGTGCTGGAAACCATTATTCACTGTAACCTCGTTCACCACTGTGCTAGAAGTCTCATAGCAATAGAACAATAAGGTGACAAATTAAACACTACGGCAATACAGTCTAAAAATAAAAAATAATATAATGAAGGGAAAAATTGTTGGCCGGATAACGTTTCTATAGTAAATTTCTCATGCGCTTCATATTAGTGAGCATTTAAGTGTAGTAGTGGACCGCAGTGATGGAATGGTGGAGGTGTTACAGCCACATGCAGCCCCAATTCAGTTTGCGGTCACCCACCAGGCCTCCCTACTAAGCTCTTCATCCCTCCAGTGTACACGGATGCGTAGGCACATCCCGCCACCAAGGTTTTATGAACGCTAAAGTTTATCTTATCTTAGCTAGCTTTTGAGAAGAACAACCTTAGCACATTGACGAGACTTACGACCGTCTCTTTAAACACCACGATAGTGTAAGAATTTCAAGAGTTCAATAATTACTAAGAGACGCTTGTCTTCAACAACTCTTCAGCTCATACGCCAAGGTGAGCAGCTGAAGCCGCAGGCAATTAGCGACCAGCGTCCGATTTTGCGAAGCACTGCATAGAATTGTTAAAATAAGATTTTCAATTTAGAAGAGCAGAAGTGATGAATGAAGCAGCTGAGACTAGTACAAGCATTCACTACGTCCGTAGATGTTTCAAAGATTATAAAACGAAGATGACTGCCCTCTGACGCCAGGGCGGAACACTTACCTTTTCCAAAAAGGCAATGAAAAAATCTACTGCGACTACTACTCAAATTCCATCGATAGCCACATTCGTCTACCACCATGCAAAAAGATAAGTTTATCTTTGTTGTCAAAGTATATAGAGTGTGAAATTAATTGAAGCGGTAGACCTTTCATAAATTAGGCAAGCGAGGCAATAAGGCACCCTCCAAAATGAAGGACATTAGTTACTCTACGCATACCACAATCTCCAGAAATGTTGTTTGCGGCATCATTGATTTTTACTATTCAATTTCATTTGTTGAATTTAGCCTATCTTTATATCATCAGGTTTATTGATTGAAAAATCGAAAAAAACTCCGTGACATCATTGTGATTTTATAGCATGGGAAATTTTTGTTTGAATTTTTATTTTGTTAATAATTGAATTGCTTCACGAGTTTCATTGTTGATTTTTTTCATTGTGTTTGTGTTCTTTTACTCTTTTGGATTTTTTTTTCGCTATGATTTGTTCCTCAAAGAGGTACCGTAAGGTTAGTACATTGAGTTCTAATTATTATTTAGTTGTTAACAATTTTGACAAGAAATTTTATTTCTTTATTTAATGTCTTACATTCAACTTTGTTCAATTTCGTCTTGATGAAAGATAAAAAACAATGTGAGGGAGTAAACCATGGGCCAAATTTCGATTGTTGACGAATTTTTGTGATCTTTTATTTCAATCATGCATAGGGAGAGTGTAAGCATAGAGCAACATAGTTATATAAAATGATTGCACAGTATCTGTAGTTATGCTAAGTTGCTCGTAAAACTTGGGGTCTCAGTCGGGACTCGAACCCGCACTTCCAGATGTCCGGTCTGTCGTGCTAATCCATCACACTATCGAGGTCGTCGATCTACAGCCACTCAATGCATCATTTATAGTAAGTAGATATTTCATCAGTACTTAGCCGTAAATGGGAACGATCCAGCGAGCCAATATCGGTATTGCATCCAGTTAAGCTGATAATTACAAGATAACCCAAAATTTGAATACAATTATAATTTGTATAATAATAATATAATTTATAGTTTA
>KN716915.1:16198-28321 GCA_000816705.1 Dictyocaulus viviparus | reverse complement strand
TCTGTCGAGAAAGAAGCCTAATTTAAATCTCAATGTAGAAGCTTATTCTATTGTTTCTTATATAATCAATATCTATAAATCATATGGACTTGAGGTCCCGATTGGAATAACAATAGATATTATCAATATAATTTGTTTTTTTCTAAATTAAGTGCATATTTTATAGTACTGTAGTTTTTATTCCACCTTTAAACTTATCATACAACGCTTCAATGTGTGAGAAAAGAAAGAAATGACGAATAACTCGGAACCTCAAGCAGAATTCGAACCCGAACTTACAGATATTCGATTTGTCGTGTTTCTGTAAGTACGGGTTCGAGTCCGGCCTGAGGTTTCAAGTTTTGCAGCCAACTCAGCACAACAATGGACAGTATAATATCATTGCAAAATGGAATAAAATTACGAAAATTAGACAGAAAGGGAAGAAATAAGGAATAGTTAGGGAATATACTGAGCCGTTGATATCGTTAGCAGTCCTCGAGGAATAAATAAGCTAAAAGAGGGAATATGCATAAAGATTTAAGCATTAACTCATTTTTTTTTCTATTATTGTGTAGCAAGAAGCTTAAATGTTCGGGAACAAAAATTGATTCTTCTTCAACTTGAACTAATTCAAAATAACATGGTCAAGTTAATTGAGTGATACGAAAATTCAATGACTAATGAGGAAAAAGACGAGATATTAATTATTATCACGATGAGGGATATGAGTTAGAGTGTTTTCGTGCGAATGATGAATACAGAATAGATTAGAAGAAAATCGTAGAATGTTAACAGAAAATGAATATCCGTGAGAAAATACAATCGATATCGTCGAATATGAAAATCTCACCGATAAAGAAATCAATTTGAAATTTTTCTATAAGCTTTGATCTTTGATTCTTGGTGAAGTTATCTAAAATTGAAAAATGAGTTATAAATGAACTCAATAGCAATCGTACAATGATGTCATTCCATTCTAACTCATAAATATCTCCGATGATGAACTATCGTCGGCGCGACCTCCTTCAAAACCACATTACGCTCTCAATGTCATGCTATAATTGCCGCCATAGTAGAATAACTCAAGGATTCGTGACCCTGGACTATTTTAACAGTACCGATTTGTCGAACTCATCCTCAACACCTCTTCTATAATTATGAGAAGTTCAATCATAAAATGTATTTAGTCATTTTTCTTCTCAGCAAAATACTGAATTGGTATAGAAAACTGATTTAGTTGTATAATCGATATCGTAGCGATGCTGAGACTCACGTTAGAGTTCGATTATGAGTCTTGTGATTAATTCACTATATTATGAGGATATTAATTGTACTATTAGAAACCATCAACGTTGATAGAATAAATAAATAAACAAAAAAACAACAGACGATCAAGTTGTAAACATTTACGAACATAGAATTTTTAATTGTAACCTTGTTTAGATATCATATACGAAGCTTAATGGAAATTGTTGATAAGGTCTGGTGAGGTTATGTTCCATTAGGGACCAAGGTCGGTTTGTAGTGAAAAACCTCAAATTAAAAGGATCATGAATATTTGAATAGTGATTTCAATAAAATTTATCAAAATATTTATGTGGTGGAGAGAAGAGGCGGTATTTGGCTATCGGCCAACATACGTAACATTTTTATTATAGTAAATTAAAATATTCAATGTTTTAAAATGTATCCTCATTGACATTTCTACTTTCAAGTAAGCTTCATTGTATTTCACATATGATTTTGGTGGGCGTTTAGTAGAAGTAGATGATCATTGATCAACGTCATCTAAAAGTTCACCTAAATACATCAAAATATCAACCGAAGATTAGCCGAATACGAGGAAATTTGTGATGAGGTTTTGATGAGGATCGCATTTTGAAGACGGATTATTGGCGTATAAGCTTATGACAGGATGTCATATGCATATAAGAAGAACAATAATCCGATAGTGTTGAAGGACGTCTTCATATCCAGACATTCATAAAAGTTCACCTATATAGAATGTGATAATAGATTCTAGCTTATAAATCTTTCTGGATTTTCTCATAGATCATATAGATCATAGTATCGATTTTATCGATTTCATCGATTTTCTTCGTTTGAACTTTGTTTTTTCGTTGGTTAACAGTTGTAACAAAAATCATATGAATTGATTTTATGAAGTAAATTGTTTAGAGCACGTAGTTAGTGATATCCACAACAAATTGAACTGTTAGAACTTTCCAAAAGCGCAAAAGAGAGAGGAAGAGGGAGCGGGAGAGGAGAGGGATAGGGAGAACGAGAGGGAAAGGGAAAAGGAACGAGAAACTCATGTTGATAGACAGAATCCATCAAAAACTAACTCATTGAAAAAAAAAAACAACAAATGACTATTCAATTTAGTAAAGTTGCTATTTAGTATTCGCTAATATTTATATTTTAGGTACGAAAAGCTTTGTAAACAAATTTTCAAATATGAGGAGTAATAACAAGTAGTGTTTATTCCTCATCTAGTTGTTAAATATCAGCGCCATGGTAACGACAGTAGACTCATTAGTGATGAGGGAAAAAAAAGAATTCGAACTCAACAAATGCTTACAAATACATTTGGGAAAAAAAAATGAGTATTAAAAAAAAACTTTGATAACATTTATATTGATATGACTTGATCACAATACTGTTTACTGTACGTCTATCTGTTATCGTTTTGGAATTCCTCCTGTAGCGCAGTGGTTAAGATTGTTCGATCGTGTATCACACACATTTGGACGTGAGTTCGATTCCCATCAAAGGTATTACATGTTACATACCAGAAAAAAAACTATTCGTCAAATAATTCTTAATAATAGTATTCATATAAACAGATAAAATAATTGGTGGAGCGTTAGAAAAATATAACCTTGAGTGATATGGAACTCTACGATACTCAATTTATGGCCACCCGACGACGATAGAGGACATTGGCCGACTTCATCAACCTTGAGATCATTAACACATTTCACAAATCAACATGGCTCGAAAAAAAGCAACAGCAGTAGCTTTACGTCAGCTAAAACAATTTTTCTAAATACCTCAAGTTACTATGAGGACGATAAAGACATTACGTGCTATGATTGATTATGCGAGGTTAAATGATAGTAGAACATTAATTTTTCTGCAATTTAACAAACTCCGAATGACCATATGCAGATCGAGTCCTTATTAAGCGCTACAGTAACCAAGTTTACGGTAGATTTAAAAACTGTAAAATAGAAACTACATCGTTTGTAGAATAACTGGTAGATCTAATCACCAAATATCTAAAATACTACGGTAAGAAAATTTGATTTGACCGTAGAAAATGATTTTCAAGGAGTTGTGATCTTATGCTTTTTCGACATGAAATAACCCACCCGTAGGGTTGATCAACTTCTAAACATCTCTCTACAGCAATTTTTTTGTGAAGATAATTAAATGCGATTCCAATGTGGTGTCATGACTGATGAGGTATAGCAATCTGATCCAAGGTGTACTGTATTTGACTCATCCTTAAGTTGCTGGAATCGATCGATAGTGAAAAGGTTCCTCAGGGAGGAATGACTGAGGAATAACTTTTGTTTATATAGGATTTCATTGATGATATTCACTTGGAAAGCATGGAATACATCCTATTACTCCTTTTCTAAATCTTACATAATATCGTACTACGATTATCATTCTGATAATCTTCTATTTGAGGTCAAGATGATCTACAAATGAGGGATGAATCATTTTTGCTTAGTGTATTTCATTCTTTATATTTGTCGTGATCATTTTTGGTTTTCAGCTTCAATCAATTCAAAATATCTCACATTGTTGAGTTAGTGGAAGAACTTGGAGCCTCAAAGAAGACTCGAACCCGTATTTGATATATTTCTGGTATATACTTTGATATAGTGCTGCCAATTGCACCGTTGACGTACTTATTATACAATTATTTAATGCTCACTAGCTCGTAGTGGTGATATATTTAGGCTGATAGCGAAAATAAGTAAAGCATCGTGTGGTTCCACTAAGTCTCAGAATTCTGTAACTCAAAAATGAGGGATATCATTACTATGGCATTAAAACCTATCACATTTTATATGATATAAAATGATTATTATAAGTAATTTACACTATGTGGAAAATTAATAACGCTTTTTTTTTCAGTTATGTTTGTGTTGAAGAGATGAGTTCAAATTTGCAATGAGGTAGGTATACGTTTGTTATTTGAAATAAAATTTCAAAATAGAATTCTACAACGACGATTTTATGAATGATTGATTGTGATTGATCAAAGCTTATACGTATCAGTGGAAGAAGCTGATAAGCTTAAACGTTTCCGACGATGAAGCTGGTTTTTCGATGAAATGACGTTCGGTCATCATACAGGTTATGTTTAACGTCAGCTTCATTATCGTATTACTTTGTGTCTGTTATTGTCGTTGTTGAGACAAATTTTCTTTTAGTTAATTAACATTAACGTATACAAGAACTTGTTCTAATGGATTTTCTATCGTCATCAGCATAACAATACGAGTTCATCAAACTCACGAACATGACGACAACGTCAGAACGTCATCAATTATATCGTCAAATGATCAGCAACATCATATCGTTCAGTGTCGCTCAGTATGCCATCGTGACATCGTTATCCTTCATCTTTCTTCTCTTGAAGACTCAATTGCTCGTTAATTCATTCCAGATACCTCACATGTCTAAAGCTTGTTCCTTTTCGAAAGTTAAAGACGTTCTGTTTCTTATCAACAAGAAAGAGAAAGACTACTACTAGAGATCATTTGACTCATTTTGTTTTGTATTGTTCTATAACGCTGTTCATATCCTTTATCTGCTTCAAATCAACCATCACAAACGTTTTCATATCATCCTCAAAACCTCTTTATTATCACATTATCCTCACGACACCCTCCTATTCTTTATCAATCACAGTATCAATTCCTTCATCTTATGGACTAAATTTCTTCATTCCAATGTAATGAATCTATCAGTATCACCTATACAATCTTTACTTATGTGTGTGCCATCAATATCCAATCCCTCATGAGGTCACATCAACTGTGATGAGTTAATTTTTTTTCAGAAAAAAAGTCCTTATAATACCGGAAGTACTTTGCGTACTGTATATCTTAGCTGTGTCGATACTGTTAACGTCATTTAGTACTGCGCGAAACTCACCATTTTCATAAGACCTCAATATTGAGTTAAACTCACCCAGTTTCACTCAGCTTCCATGAATTCGTTGAAAAATAGCAACTTATTTATCTCTACATTGAAAACAAGTTTTTTTTAATGTTATTTATAAACTAATTATAAATAGTTTTATTTTTTCTATTATTCAAAGAAATTTGATATATTTAAACACATGAAATATCAAAAAATTTTTCCTCAATAAATTTCAATGTAATTTGAAGAAAACAAAATATTTCCGGATTATGTAGGATACAAACAATCCATTCAAATCACTTTCAATATGAAGTGTATGAGGTGATATAGAGGTGATTTCGCTTTGAACAATGACTTGAGGTAAACGATATTTACCAAATGCTGCATAGTGCTCTAGCTTATCCGATGTCAATTCATCATTCCCGGAGGGATTTCAGAGGTTTGAGTGAGTGCACAAAACTGCCACTCATATCGTTATCCGTTCCTCAATTTCTCGTCCTAGCCGATTTAATTATTCAAATTTCTTTTCTACGGTAATTTTTCTTAGCGTTTACATCATTTAGCAATAAAATTTTATTAATATTGCTATTTGTTTTCTGATTGAAGTTAAAAAAAAACTTGAGCTTTTAAATTTTAAAGTCTGTAGTTTGAACGTTTGCCAAGCGACGTTGATTCTTCAGAGGCAAATCCCTCATAAGTTTGGTATCACTGTTGGAAATTGTAGAGTTCAATCGTTCACTGATCTTAGAAGAAATTTCATTTCCTCTGTTTCTTTTTTCCTAGAGGTCAAATTCAAACCGAGGTTTCTACTAATGTGTAGATCAAACAACTGTGATACATTCATTAGGTTATTTTATGAACTAATAAAAGTTATAGTTGCTCTGCTCTTATATTCCTAATGATGATGAGTGAATTCCAAAATCTTTCAACCTCAATCAGAACTCGAACTTCAATTGAGTTATCTACTTACCATCAGCTCAATTAGATGTAATATTGATATTGGCTCATCATATTAAACCTATTAATGAGCGAGTATCAATAAAATATCCACTTAGAAATAATAAGTGAAGCATTGAGTGATCGCAGTGAGGGTAACGAATTCTTTAGCGCAATCGGTACCACACCAAACCGGACATCTGTACATGTACGGTTTCCTCGTGAGGTTTCAGATCTTGTGATACACTCAGCAGCATTCAGACCACATATTTTGACTTACTGCAATTTCCATAAAGCTAAATGACATGCTTTAGGAAACTTTTCGTACTCAGAACGACCAGCTGCTCATTGCCATAACCATCTAGAAGTGGTACTACCTGTGCTGCATAAAAAGCTGATACCTTAGACACGCCCAGAAGTACTTGAACGACCTTTTTCTCTAGTATACGATTAGTCCTACACATATAAAAAGATGGTGAATTTCAAGGACGATAACCTCAAAATATATTTTGGCATTGACCTCAAAATCCGACAGAATGACAAAAACGCAACCAGACTGATTTAATCGAGCTATCTATAGAGTCGATGTCATACAAAGAAAAATACATACACAATGAAATTCAAGAGGATTGTACCTCATCTTTAGTGGATTTCTCAAAAACATGAACATTGGTGTTTATGTTTACTGTAGATGTACGGTGTAGATCATCATCAGGCATGGAAGTTACGCAAGAGGTTCAATGAATTAACAATCTCCCACTTACGTCGCTGATTAGCTATCAAATAAACGTGATAATTAGAATAGTAATATGACCAATAGTGAGCATAAAGGAAGTGATACATGGTGCAGTGGTGAAGGTGCCCCAATAATGCTGATACGCATGCTAGGACAAAGATTGCAGCTGCCTCCAGGCTCACCAGGTCCTCTTCTCTTTCAAGGTAACGATACATTGGTGCCAAAGGAATCTGGATAAGATAATTAGCACTGATTTGGTGAGGAGTGTTCAATTTAAGTTACCGTATAGATTAGGCTGGCGTTCAATCACCTTCACGATATCACAATGAACCCGAATCCGTAGGTGTATTCTTCCACAAGGGATTGATCGACGTCAAGGATCTTATTAAGCATAGAGGAGGTACTAAGAATAAACAAACATATTATTCTAAAGCTATCAAGTATAAGATGATAATCGATGGAATTTCATTGAAGATTTTAGGAAAAAACGATCAATACGTCCAATTTGTAACGGATATGTAAATGACATTATCTTAGAAATGAATTATTCATTCGTTCATTCCTATAACTCTAGCAGTACGCAGGCGATGAAGATGTGAATGTTCGAGAGGAAGGTAGATCAAGATCAAAATAAAGCTAAAGAGAGATCATTTTCAACGAGACGCTATTTCACCACGGTAGTTAATACGGTATACGGTAATTTTTGCAATTATAAAATAATCAAATGTTATTGATTTTTTCCTCTTCTAATGGATTATCCGTCAAACGCTTGTACAAACTGGTCATGAATGACAAAAAAAAAACTTACACTAAAATGATAAAAAGTTGATATGAGTTGATAATGTCGTTGTACTAGAACGACAGTAACGTCTTCATCACATACAACCGGTTTATCAGTTATGATTGTTGAACATCAGAATGAAGTGATGAATGAAAAGAGCATGATGATTTTAATGTAGATGTAGATGTAGTTATTTTGATGAACATGCTGATGACGATGACGGAGATGATGTTCTTGATATCGCTAATGAATGACGACACATTAAACAACAATCAAACAAATACCAGAAAGATAACTATATGATAACTATCAGTATAATGATTTATTTATCGATCATATTATCGATACTAATCGATTTTTCACGTATCTATAAAAAAAACCTCATTGACCGAGTTCAGATAGATGATGAGTTTAAGTGAACGCATTTATGAATACTCCTCAGTCTTTTGAGGTAAACAATCATATATGAATTTAATTAATGAAAAAAAAATACTCGTCTGTTACGTACTAATTCATTTAACACAAGAAGTTCATCATCGTTAGTCGCCTTAGTGTTCAATAATGATTACCGTAACCCAACTGAATTTATTCTACTACTAAAACCTCTATTTGAACTCCTTTCTATTTATTTTCCTCATAACCTCCTATCAATATTAAATGAACATTAGATATAATTTGTAAATTATCAATATTGTATAATTTAAATTGTTATATTATCAAATTTTTTTCTATTCTTTTTATATATTGCATTATTTACTGCTAGATGTTTATGTTTATGTTTTATTTTTCGAAATATTACAATAGATGAACTGAGAATTTTAGAAGAATTGAGTCTTTTAGAACATTTTGAAGGAGACGCTATGAGGTCAATAAAAATGTAGATCCAAACTAAAATCATATAATTGATCTACGGATTACGGTCTATTCAGTCAATACAAAAAGAAGCTATCAATTTACTCAGTGAGGTTGTTTAGATCAAAATATAAAGACATGAAATTCCACGAAAGTCTAAAGCTGATCATAAAAATCACTATGAGGAAATTTTTTTCTCTAGTGATTTTAAATGTAAGCCAACTTATACTTAAGGTAATGAGTTAATATTTTTTGAGTTCGATTCGTAATCGCTAACGAAAATATCACTCTCATGACGTCATGAGGATTAAGGTGTGCATTTATAGACGATATCGAAGCTACACACTACGCTACATCCCTCTTAAAAATCAATATTATTGATTATAAATAAAATGAATACATTATTAACAATTGAATAATCGAGTTGAATCGATTTTTTGAAAGAAATATTGATTAAGTTACATTAATATTAAAGATAAAAATCGATAACATTAATGAATAACGTCAGAATGTTCTAGTTTATCGCATCGGCTTAAAAGAAAAAGCTTCTGACAACGAAAAAAAAAGTGACGTCGTGACAAATTTCTCATCAGTTTTTCTTCTAGTCGATTGGTTCTATGTTTTGTCAGCTTATCGTACAAATATTGGTGTAATAAAAATCTGGATTAGATTTCATCATAAAAGGCGCGTATCAGAAGACGTGAAGACGTCGAACGTCGTCACGATCTGCTGTCTATGAAACTCTGACACGAATTGATCTACCTCATCATTTGTCACATGAACGTCATCAATTCGAACATGTTCAGATCGTCATTGATCTAATAAACACTCATCAATATAAACATCGATGTCGATCGATACACGACGAATATATATGTATCGATTTTATCGATCATCTGACATATGCATACATACATATATTCATTTTGTACATTTGACATAATGTAAAAATATCTTCATTTTGTTGATAAAGCAATTTTTCGTCAATTAGTTTCCATTCTATTGTACTCTTTGTGAAGTGTGTCGAAGATGAACAACATGATGTCATATTAACATGACGTTAATGTTACAAGGTCGGTCATACGTAAACACATAACACTATATCGTATAAAGTAAATATTTTTCTCATCTACATATTCTTTATCGATTGATTTCGAATCAATACGTTCTTTTTTTTTCGAGTTTGATCTGCCCGTGTAACGTTTCATTTTTCAGTTCGTATGATCTGCTGTCTATGAAACTGTGATACGAATTGATCTACCTTATTATTGTGTTGAGGTTTTGTTTGTAGTGTTGAGAGGAAAAAAAAAGAACCAAAACAAACACTAAACAAATCGAACAAATTACTTCAATTCTGTTACACTTCGTTTCTAATCGATAACTCAAAATGACATCATCATCATAAATTCGTTCAGAGTATATTGTAATTACAAATTAATATTAAACATTTATAAGAATCTTATTCAATTCGAAAACAGTTCTTCGTATTTTTTCCTCAAGCAAATATTATTCAACTAGAAACAAATTCATTATGGATGAATTTAATTCCTATCGTATTGATCATTTTAGGTCAAAATAAAAAACGACGTACGATAGTTTTGATGTGATCGAAATGACAGCTAAAAGGTTGTCGCATTTTTGATCATCGCCGATCGATAGAACATCCAATTAACCCCGCCCTCACCCCCACTCCCCAAGTTAGCTGAATAGTTTTTTACCAGTGACGAAATCATTAGATAATCAATACGATTCAAAATTTTCCTTACATATAATTGTTTTTTTTTCAAGTCTGTAAATTTATGTCAATTTCAAATTTACAAATTTTTTTTTTCGAGAAATCGTAAAATCAAACGAGGTCACTTTCTTAACGTTTCTGATTTCTCGATTTTATGCAAATCATTGGATTGCATGTCTCTTTGTCGAATCATTGTTTCTTCATTTTAAGCCTCTTCCAATTTCTTCCCTCTTATGTGACTCCTCATTTTTCTCTCTCTCTCTCTCTCTCTCTCTTCTAATTCACACCATCAGTAGATAGTTTGAACCATGCAATACTTTTTATTTCACTCCAATCGTTCTATATCTGGTTTGTTTTCTATTTATTAACTACCACATCATTTGCATAGCATGCTTTTTCCTAGAGAGTATATGAAACTCTTTTTTGAGGTACCATATGATTATCAAACTGCTTCCGGCTTTTTTCATAGCAATCAGTGTAAAATCGTTACCAATCAAACAATCAGAGACGTTGAAAGGAACGATAACAGAAGAAACCTCAAGTAGTTCCACTAAAGCGATCACAGATGTTGTTGATTATGAGGTAACCGCAATTACGTACACTACTTATTAAAATACGAACATTTCACTTTCATAGTTTGTTTGCATACTACGTAATGATCATTAATGTTATATCACTTCAAATGATATATTTTTTTTCTTAGGAGGTAATTTATGAGTCATTTTGTCACTTTTTAGGATAACACTTTCAATATTACCTTAAATCCGAAGACGAGTTTTCATGTGGATTTTACAAAAATCAACGGTTCAGAGATTATCGCTGACAGACCGACAATATTTGAGTTATGTTTGTTATTTTCTTTTTTTTTTTCTTTTTTTGAAAATCATTATAATTAGTAGAGAGTTAATAATGAAACATGAACAGTTATGTCACGACAGTTATGTTATGACGTTGTTTGTTTTGTTGTTTTCTTTCGTTAACTAATCAATCAATAACGCGGTGGTCATAAGAAAATCGATCATGAAAGAGTGGTGGTGAGACCGGTGCGAAGTGTGAAAACGCACCAGTCGGCGATCGATATTCTCCTGTAGTTCTGAATTGTTTAAGGAAAACATTTATTAAGGTTTTAAATAAAATGCAAATCTCATATTTATTATTATTACAGTAGAAATCATTCTATTTAAAATCATTTTTGTAACATTTTTTATAAGAATCGATCGATAAATTTTCCTCTATGTTTAGGTGATACCAGTCGATTATCTATGTGATTTTTGTAATGCCGTTATCATAAAGCTAAAATATCGTCAAAAAGTCGAAGCAGAATTCGAAAAGGTTTGATTATTGATTTTTCGAAAATGATGTATTTTGAAAAACTTTAAAATTATAGTTGTTATCTTTTTACTATTTTTATTCATAAAATCTATTTTATAATAACAGTTAAATTTTAAAAAATCGCTAGATAAGCGCTAGAAATTTCGAAAAATCTCGATAAAATCTTGCACCATATGATAGATAGATCATCACAATGGTGTACGCGTCAATCACAATGGTGAACGCGATGGTGAAAGTTAGAGACTGGACGAGTTCACACGGAACGCTTAGAATTTATATGTGAAAAATTTTTCAGAATATGCTAGAAGAATGTTGGAAGTATAATGGTACGAAATTAGACGATGGGAATATTTGTGAACTTATCAATAAGTACGATATTTTTGTGTTAATTTACAAGAAAAAAGTTATTATTTTTAAATTTTTTTGATCTATATCGATCTTTTTATTGATTGGAGGCGTTTCTCTGTGGTTCATAATAATATAATTATATATTTAGTAAATATTCAGAGCTTTTCAGAGTGGCTTTAGAACGATTAAAAAACGATGAAGCGTCAAAAATATGTATTGAAGAAAAATGTGCCCAGATATTGTAAAACAAGAAAA